>JAOTQR010002496.1:0-19000 GCA_025774065.1 Solanum ossicruentum | reverse complement strand
AAGGAATTTTTTTTTGGATTTGGTGATACTTGAAATGAAGGTATATATAATACATAATCGTTTGGGGGGGTGGGAGAGAGAGAGAGAGAGAGAGAGAGAGAGAGAGAGAGAGAGAGAGAGAGAGAGAGAGAGAGCTTGAGATAGTAAGTTATATACTCTATAATATAGGGCTGCCAATATTTTCAAAGGGAGTTCATCATATAAGGGGGCCGTGTCCGAAAGTCCTATGAGTATTTGAAAGAAACGATTGCTGCATTACAGTCTAGGACTTGTTCTCTTCATTTGCAGAGGAATGACTTGTTTTGGGGTAATTCTTTTACCATTGTTGCATGGCTTGCATAGGCAGCCTTTGGCATGCCCATAGCACGATTTGAGGACATACCCTTCCATGCCATAGTACTATGGGAAAGGATAATGCTGCCATACCTAGGTCCCATGCCCAATCCCTTGTGTTTGGCATCTTTCTTCTTTCTAAAAAGGAGTCAAAAAGTCCCTTTATACCACATGATTTTATGCCCTTTTCCCCACACCTTTTTGACCACTTTTTAGTGATTAAATGACCCTTATAACCCTCCAAAATCAGTATAAAGAGCCCCCTCCCCCTACTTAGTCTCTACATCGCTCTTCAAAGAAACAAAATCCCCTAATCTACATTGCTCTCCCAAAACTCTCTCAACACTTAGGCTAAGTATTCTTCAAGATCTCCACCAAGTCTCATCATCTTCTCAAGGCTAATCAAGCAACGTATGTGGGTTTGATTCTTAGGTTCCTTTCAATCAAGAAGTCCTCTTCGAAAAACTGAATTTAGAATTATGAATTTTCAATCTTTGAATTATATATATTGCATACCAATTGCTATTTACTTAATTTATGGTTATTCATATATTTTATGATTATTTATGAATATTTATCAAGGCTTTTACATAATTTAATTTAAGCATTTCAGATTTGCATTATTTAAGCTAATCGATATTTTCAAGTCTTAGATCCAAAAATGAGTTATTATGATTTTATCCTATAATGTTCCTATGATTATTGTAACTTTGCTTGAATATAAAACTTGTGATTTTAAGGTTATTAAACTAGTCCTCAACGTGATTTAAGTTGAGTTATGAACTTTTGATATTTGGCTTTCATGGCATAATATGAACTTATGATTTTGGACAAGAATAAGTAAATACAAGTATGAAATGATATTGGGTGACTTAAGACTCATGCAGTTTCATTTTGAATCTTTGTTAAGGAGCTATTCTAAATACAAGTTTGAATATGATTTATTTTACAAGTTATGACTTTTTGAACTAAATTAAGTTTTGATTATTTCTAATATGCATTGTCCATTTTCGTGGGTTTTTAACTTAGCACAGAATGATTTAGGAGTGGGACTCGACCTAAGGGGTCTTATGTAAAGCTTCTAATCTCATAACTACGTGCCACCATAGGATATTTGATTAAGCCTTTTTAGGTTTCTGACTAGTGGATCCATTTAGTATTTTCGTTTCTGGAGTTATACCCTGGCAAGATTGACTGATCTTTGGCTGGTGTGGAGTATGGCACCGGTATTCTATATTATAGCTCATATGGTTTTGTCAGTTCTGATCTTATTCCCACAGTTATTTGCTTATGTTTTTCTCTATGCATTTTCATGGCATTACTTTACACTTTACTTTGGAACTGATTATATTGTTTAAGCTTGGAGTTTGTCATATTGGGTAAGTATTCTTTGTCATTAAATTTATTTGTTGCATTGCATACCTGCATACTTAGTACAATCCAAAGTAGTAACCGTATTTTTGGCTACATGCTATAATCATGTACGGATGGACAAGCGATCTACCTCATCCTCCTCTGCATAGCTTGTAAAGACTCTGAGCTTTGGTGAGTTCCCATTTACTGAGAACAGAACCCTTATCTTCAAACTTTGCCTTTGTTATTGAATCTACTTGATGTACTTTAATTTTGACTTAGTATTGAGGAGCCTAGACTTGTATTCTTGGCTCTGTTTATTGTCATTGTTTAGAGGTGTGTCTGGACTATTGCCATACTTGGTATATTTTAAACTATTTAGCTTATGCTTTCGCTTATGGTTACAAGTTGTCCTATAGTCCCATTCCCTGTATTTCATTGTCATTTATTTGCCATTTACCATTTAAACCTATTATGTGAAACTATGATTTAAGAGGCTTTTTTGGGGGCCTTTGGGTTCTCATTCCCCATTTCACGCCTAGGCTCTAGGTTTGGGTCGTGACAAATGTTATGTGATGCTAAGATAAAAATGAAGTTTTGTTTTTGCATTTGGAATTACTCGAAATTAAGGTATATAGGTTACATAATCCTTTGGCTGGGTTTGAGAGAGAGAGAGAGAGAGCTTGATAGTAAGTTATATACTCTATAATATAGCGCTGCCAATGTTTTCAAAGGGAGTTCATCATGTACGGGGGCCACGTCCGAAAGTCCTCTGAATATTTGAAAGAAACGATAGCTGAATTACGGTCTAGGACTTGTTCTCTTCATTTGCAGGGGAATGACTTGTTTGGGAGTAATTCTTGTACCATTGTTGCATGGCTTGCATAGGCAGCCTTTGCATACCCTTAGCACGATTTGAGGTCATACCATTCCATGCCATTGTATCATGGGAAAGGCTAGTGCTGCCATACCTAGGTCCCATGCCCAATCCCTTGTGTTTGGCATCTTTCTTCTTTTTAAAAAGGAGTCAAAAAGCCCCTTTACGCCACATGATTTTATGCCCTTTTCCCACACATTTTTGACCTCTTTTAGTGATTAAATGACCCTTATAACCCCCCGCCCTCAAAAAAAAAACAGTACAAATAACCCTTCTCTACTTAGTCTTTACATTACTCTTCAAAGAAACCAAATCCCCTATCTACATTGCTCTCCCAAAATTCTCTCAACACTTAGGCTAAGTATTCTTCAAGATCTCCACCAAATCTTTTCATCTTCTCAAGGCTAATCAAGCAAGGTATGTGGGTTTGATTCTTGGTTTCCTTTCAACCAGGAAGTCATCTTCAAAAAACTAAATTTAGAATTATGAATTTTCAATTTTTGAATTATGTATAATTGCATTCTAATTGATATTTGCTTAATTTATGGTTATTCATATATTTTAAGGTTATTTATGAATATTTATCAAGGCCTTACGTAATTTAATTCAAGCATTTCAGATTTGCAATATCTAAGCTAACCTATATTTTCAAGTCTTAGATCCACAAATGAGTTATTATGATTTTATCCTAAAATGTTCCTTTGATTATTGTAACTTTGTTTGAATATAAAACTTGTGATTTTAAGATTATTGAACTAGTCCACAACGTGATTTAAGTTGAGTTATGAACTTTGGATATTTGGCTTTCATGGCATAATATAGAATTATGATTTTGGACAAGAATAAATAAATACAAGTATGAAATGATATTGGAGACATAAGACCCATTGAGTTTCATTTTGAATCTTTATTAAGGAGATAACTAAATACAGGTTGAATATGATTTATTTTACAAGTTATGACTTTTTGAACTAAATTAAGTTTAGATTAGTTCTAATATGCATTGTCTTTTTCCGTGGATTTTGACTTAGAACCGAATGAGTTAGGAGTGTGACTCGACCTAAGGGGTCTTATATAACTACGTGCCACCGTAGGATATTTTGATTATGCCTTTTTAGGCTTTCTAACTAGTTGATCCATTTAATATTTCTGTTTCTGGAGTTATACCCTGGCAAGTTGACTCTCTCTTTGGTCGGTGTGGAGTATGACATTGATATTCCATATTATAACTCATATGGTTTTGTCGGTTATGGTCATATTCCCACACTTTCTTGCCTATGTCTTCTCTTTGCATTTTCAAGTCATTACTTTACGCTTTACTTTGGAACTGAATATATTGTTTAAGCTTGAATTGTCATATTAATAAGTATTCTTTGTCACTATATTTACTTGTTGCATTACATACCCGTATACTTAGTACATTTCAAAGTACTAAACACATTTTTGCCTACATGCTATAATCATGCAGGGACATGAGATCTACCTCATCCTTCTCCGCGTGGCTAGATCTCTCGTGAAGACTTTGAGCTTTGGTGAGTTCCCATTCATCTATGCCTTTATTATTCAAATATTTGATGTACTTTCATTTTGACTTAGTTATTGAGGAGCCTAGACTTTGTATTCTTGGTTCTTTTTACTGTCATTGTTTAGAGGTGTGTCTGGACTATTGCTACACTTGGTATGTTTTAAACTATTTAACTTATGCTTCCGCTTATGGTTTACAACTTGTCCCTTAGTCCCATTCCCCATATTTCATTATCATCTATTGCCATTTACCATTTAAAACTATAATGTGCAATTATGATTTAAGAGGCTTGTTTGGTGGCCTTCAGGTTCTCATTCACCCTAATACACCTAGGCCCTAGGTTTGGATTGTGACAGCCCCACCTATGGAATGTATGAAAAATGCAAAGGAAATAAGTTTTGGAAATTTTCTAATCAATAGTGAGTTTTATGGAAGGGTTTACGGGTCATACAATGTTATATACGAGTCAAGCTTTGGTTCGTGGGTCCTTAGTGTGTATTTCCAGTAGCTCAAGTTAGGAGGACCATCAATGTATGAAGGCAACTATGAGCCATAACATGTTCCACGGCCCATAACTTGTGTTCATGGAATGGTGGGCAAACTTTGTGGAAATATAGTCTTTTGAAGTTAGGAGTACGAGTTACCAGCACGACGTGTAGAATGTTTGACGAGCCATAGATAGTTTCATGGTTTGAGTCTCAAACAAAGTTTCTAACGGTCCAAAAGGATACCAGGATGAGACCCCCCTTTCACAACCCATGGGCGGACCACAAATCGTAAACAAGGTCTCGTGGTCCTGTCCGACAGATTTTTATAAGGGGAAAATTTGACTTTTTATAATATTCTACGCTATATATTACATCATTTAGGCCTCAAATGAGCCCCTTTCCAGCTTTAAACAGCCTCAACACCTTCATTCCAACTCATTCACAAATACCCTAAGTCCCAACCTCCTCCCAAAACACTCTCAAGTTCTTCAAGGACTTCAAGAGAAGAGTCCAAGCCAGGGTTTCAATTTCCTCACTTCCAAATTAGATTTCTTCCATTAACTCACACCACGGAATGTGGATTTTGATTTGTGGAGACCTTTCCTCCACAAAGCTCAACCAACCCTCTTCTTTAATTATTTTGAAGTTATGGGTAATTCATGGTAGTTGCATGGACTCTTTTATTCAATGATGTGATGAAGTATTTTATGATATTATATCCTTGTATACTACTTTGCAATAAAACGTCATGAGAATTCTATGATCTGAATGAGGGATTGATAATGCCCTAGCCAACTCTTATTATGCTTTTGGTGGGTTATTTTGAATAATGCTCAAGTGATTCTATTTTACTCCTCTCATGTCATTTACTCTTGAATTGCATGATTCTAAACTTATGTATTTGTACCCACCATGATTGATGAAATATGCATGCCAAGTTTCTTACGTAATAAATGTCTTATGGCAAGATATGTATGTTAAGCACGTTGAAACTAATAATAGGGCCAAAAAGGATGCTATGTGCTCATGAGCATGTTATGAATGTCAAGAATGATGTAAAGCCCTATCTTTGATGTTATAAGTTATGTTTTACTGAGCTACTCCAAGGAGAAATTATGATATTTTGACACTATGAATAACTGACTATGATTATGATTCAATTATTCCATGGGATTATGACCTAGCACCGAGAGGACCTTGGTAGTCTCCTATTGTCCCTAAACTATGTACCACCACAGCCATGACATTTTCGCCAAAATTGGGCTTGAACCTACTAAAAAGGCAATACCATAAGGCATGGATAATTGTTTCCACCTACCAAAAAGAGTCTACCATAAGGTAAGGGGTACATGGGCACTTTCTGAAAAGGCTCTATCGAAAGGTGAATGTTTGGTTTACCTTGGCAAAGTAGATCACTCCTTGTTTGATGTGTAGTTAACATTAGAATTCCAAGTAGTAGCTCGCTTGGTCTTACATGTCAATTACGGTTCTCTCCCGTATGTATGATATATCTTGTGACTTGATGACTGTATACTTTGACTATGCATTGATCATTCATGAAATATTGAACTTATATATATTGTCTATGAATATGCATATTGTTCATTTATGGATAATTGTTAATTGTATTATATTTACTTTCTATCATTGCTTTCGTTATTAGTCATTCTTCCTTATTTTTCTTTTCCTTTTTTTCATATCTAGTTTATTCTGCTTATGGGTTTTTAAGATGAGGTTTCCCCAGAAACAACATCTCTACCTCTATGAAGTAGTGGTAAGGTCTACATACATTTTACCCTCCCCAGACTCCACTTGTGGGATTCCACCGGGTATTTTGTTGTTGTTGTTTCATTTATGGATTATGTTTCCTTGTTTGATTTGCACCTCACATAGTTATTACATTCCAAGTTATAACATATACTTTTTTCCTACATGGCTAGATGATTCTGTTGAAGATTGCTATTGGTGAGTCCTCCACTCTAGGGACAAAATCCACTTACTTTCATGCTTTATTGAGACTTATAGATTTTTGGATACTCTCTTTTAAGGATCAGCCCAAGAGATGTCTTGGCCCCCGTTTCATTCATGACTAGAGGTGTTGTTGGATGTGGATATGGTTATGTATGTCAAGAGCTTGACTCCTTATGCTTTTTAATTATGGAAGGTTTCCCTTAGTCCTTGCTCCCTCTATATGCTTGACTGTATGTAAATGTTGAGATGAATGTCCTAAGTCCCTATCTATCCCATAGAGTGAGTCATACTTACACGTCCCGTAGACTTTATTTGCTATGTTTCCATGCAAATCCTCTTTCCTATAACGTTCCTATAGCGTGTGTCCAAAGTCCTGCTTTCCGCTAGAACTATTGGTTACTTGCTTATTTTTTTATTATGTTTCCACAACCAAGGATATGTATGCTTAGAGGATTGTTTCAGGTCCCTTCGGGTTCCTCATTAGTCGTGTCACACCTAGTCCCGGGGATTGATTGGGTCATGACAAATCATCACATCGCAAATGGTGATGGACAAGGCTAAGATGCGTCATCCAACTCATAAGACTGAGGTACTGCAATGGGTGGATGGACATATTATCGAGAGAGGGGTTGATATTGAGTGGGTGTCCAACCAGGTTTCGATTATGAAGCCACGTCAAATTTTGCAACCAAGCTTTTATGGGAAGTGGTATGCATATGTATTTATTCAACTATGGCAGACAACACATTGACATCAGATCGCACAGTATTAGTGGCGAGCATTATGGTAAGATATAACATAGAGTCGATGTACCAATCATTCTTGGAGTATAACAGGCGATGTGCCTTATCAACAAATTATGCATAACAACCGATGTACGGATCATTCTTGGAGTAGATCCATTTATAGACATTTAGAGGATCAAGAATGCAAGCTTTATCAAAGCTAATGAGCATTCCGTTGTCCCCTACACCAAGCATACTCTAAGCTTACAGAAGATAATTGCGAGTCTGGTTGTTGCAAAGGAGGTCGAGCAAACCACCTCGAAGAGAGGGCCATAGGTTATAGGTACAACTAAGATCGGCCCCACACCCATGCTCTACCATAGATTATGCCTATACACCCTTAGTCCACGAGTAGGATCTATATTTTAGCAAAAACTTTACAGTGTTTGGTGCAGGAACCAACACAGAATGATTCTTATTTGCCTCAGTTACTTCATCAACTCAAGCCTTGGATTCTAAAGGCTACGACTAAGTTCGAGGAGAATATTAAGAAGACGCATCACGCTAATTTGGATGAGAGGGATTGTTGTTTACATAGCTGGATAGATGCCTTCATGCATAGAGGAGTGACTTCGGATGATGTTGATTATGGATATGACACCGATTAGAGTAGGTATCCAACAGCTCAGTGCAGACATAGCTGCAACACTAGCACCAGCACCAGTGTAACTTCTCACAACTCCTATCCTGCCACTAGTGGTGTTGGATTTATTTGCAGATGATGCCCCTACATCAGCCTCTTAAAAAAGGTTGCAATCTGGTGATGAATTTTCAGAAATATCTATGAGATGAGCTCATAAGAGAGACAATCATGAGATGGAGGTAGCCAGATGGGCATTATTATTGGACAAGCAGCTGAGGCATGAGAGGTAGTGGCAATAGGCTAGGGAAACCATACCCTCATCAACATTATAGAGGAGGTCACCTAAGATGCATCATGTGAGACTACACAACCAGACACCAACACTTAGGTGCCACTGGTTTGATTTCTTGATCCCTATCCCTTGTTCATGCATGATATAGTGCATTGGAGGAAATGCACATCCTTTTTCGATGGTTTGGAGGTACTTATGGGCCTCGGGGAAGTCGGAGTAACAAGACCCCTATCTACATAATTTGGAGTCCATGGGATATATTTGCCTGTGTTCTTTCCCTAGGGACCATTACTTTCTATGGAACCAGCATGCTTTGGTTATCTAAGTAGTAATAGTAGCATACTATATTGAAATCTATGGCATTTACTGATTTAAAGTGAAAAATGAGACCCCCCTCCATTTTGTTTTGATGTGTTATATGATAGTTTAGATAATAATTGTGTAGGATATTTTAATGACATTACTGATATTGATAGGATAACTTAATATAAAAAGCATGAAGCAGATACCTAGATTCATAATGTAACTCAGTTCCATGAGGATGTGATCTTATTGTAATATTCATATATTATGTGCCAATCTAAAACTTGCCCTATTTGTTTCACTGATTCCGTAGGATAGTTGGTTAGGAACAGATGACATGCAAAGTAGAGATGCACCAACATGAGTGGCATGTACCCCTCAAGACCATTCACAAGGAGTCAATCAAAAGATCTCCAAGACCTTATAGCAATGTTCAAGAACAAGGAAGCATTAGAGGAGCTTGAGAGCCACCAAAGAAAGGCTTACAATGTGTGGAAGGCATATCAAGGTGAGAAGATGGAAGGAAAGAGGCCATATGTGCAAATGACTGCTACTTGAATTCAAGGATTTGAAAAGAAGGCAACCAAACAAGGCCCTTACTCATTGAGGGTAAAATTGTAAAGAAAATATCTTCTTTTATTTACTTAGTATAAATAGCCCTATTTTTTTTTTCATTTGGAAGACTTAGACTATGTTGAAGATTAAATTCTCAAATTGTAGTATCTTCTTAGTGAGCAATTAGAGTGAACTCTTAGAATTGTCAGTTAACTTGTTTACTTGATTAATTGAAAGTTGGCCATTTGTGGTTCTTAGTTTCCTTCAATTTTCTTGCTAGGGTTTTATTTGGATTGTTGAAATCAATTGGGAGGTGAGGGTTTTAGTCCCTTGTTTCCTATAATTTCAATAGTTTGAATTTCATCCACATATCCATCTATCTTTGTTTCCCTTTTCCTTTCTTTCTTGTTTGATCTTTATCAAGAACCGATCATAGGTGTGATTCAAATTACTCCACTTAGCCTAAATAACCAACCAAATGTCATATCTAATCCCTTGATCCTAATTTTAGAACCTTACATGTACCCTTTGATGGTAATTACCTACGTCACCTTCTCCACTATCTATGTTAATCTTCACTTTAGCTCTGATCCCTCCTTAGACATTATGTACGTGACACAGGAAAATTCTTTAAGTTGAGGGTGACTACCATAAGTAGCCCTAGTTTATATGACAATGTGCACCTCAACTTAGGTGAAATGCCTAAGTCGAGGGTAGTTATGTAAAGAAAAGCACAAACAATGGCATATGGGAGATAGAGTAGTGCAAACAAAGGGGAAAACATAAATAGGGTGTGAGATGAGCATCAAAAAGAAAAAGAAAGAGAATAAACTAAGAAAAAAATGAGAAAGAATGGAACAATCAATGTTAGAAGCACAGTTACACACCATGGATTCTAGGTGAACAAAGAAAGAAGGCAAAAGAAAGTTATGCTTACGAAGTTTGCGTAGGATAAGTTCAAGTAGCGTTGAGTCAAGGACAGAAAAACCAGTCACTATGTTCCAAAATATACTACTCAGTCCCCGACCCTAGGTTACAAGCTGACAAATTACTATAGTGATCTTTATCTGACTGTCCAAAAGGCACGATATACAACATAAGGGCAAGCCTATGTAATTGTGTGCATAGGGTTTCAATTTATTTTGTGAGAGCGAGTGTTTACTTGGTCTTGGGCATTGAAAAAAAAGTTAAAGTGTGTGTAAAAAAGGACTTTTTTAAAACTTCAGTGGCATTGATTATTCTAGACTGTCTGGGTAATTGTTGATGTAGCCTTGTCTGTTGAAATTATTCTATCGTTTATTGATCCACATGTATTTACTTGATAAAATATCAAATTGTTCATAGATTCTCTAAGGGTGTTCTGTGCTGATTATGATGTGATAAATACCATATGATTGACATAGGTGTGACTATTGTTTCTGCTAGCGTTAGATTGAGTCTGTCGCTTGAGGACAAGCAAAAATTTTAAGTTGAGGATGTTGATGTGCTACCAAAATACGACACTTTTAATGCTTTAAAATTAAAATTTTGTATGTTCTCTGGCGCATGTTAGTGGATTTGATGTGTGTTTGTGGTGTTTTTGTAGATAATGGTATTCGGCATGGTTTATGGGAAGTTCATCACTACAAACTTGTTTTTAAGGATTCATGAGTCCAAGTATGGGTCGTAGCTAAGATCATGGGCCATAGAAAGTGTTCATAGAATGAAAACAATACACATGCTGAAAAATGAAAACTATGAGCCTAGAGTACAAGTCATGTTTGTGATTACGAGCCGTGGAATCAAGTCGTAGATGGAACGTCGAGTGCTACAGTTTCACATTCAAGCATTTGCAGAACCCCAAACCATGACTCATGAAAGATCTTACGGGCCGTAAAATATCACGACCCAAGCATAGGGCCTAGACGTGACCAGCGAATGGTGAACCCGAAGGAACCCCAAACAAGCCTCATAGCACATCATACACACATCCTTGGTCGCAGAAGCAAGACAAAACAACATAAGAAACATAAACAAGGGAAACTGGGACGAAGGAAAAGATAGAGAAAAGAGAGTAATACTTAGATATCATAAATGAGTCAAAGCTCAAGCATAATACACAACTTGTCCAACAACACCTCTAAATATATATACTTAGCAGGGGCCCAGTCAAAGCAACCGGGCTCACCCTCATAGTCAAACCAGCAATAAAGAAGAAAGTAGCAATACATAGCATAAGAAACATAGACCAACATCCTCGGAATGGAGGACTCACCAACTAGCTTAAGAGACAATCGTACTAGCCACGTGGAGGAGGAGGATGGCCAAATGGAACTCCGGTTCCTACATGGTGATATCATGTAGGCATAGAGTATGTGTTAGTACGTTTGAATGTACTAGGCATGTAGGATGCAATGCAATAAGAGATAGACAACATGATCAAAATGCATACACATAAGCAATGAATAGCATACTAACAATATGACATGTATGACTGATACTTGAAGTAAAACATGCTTATATAATACTCGGAATCCTAGGCTTAACACCCCCTTGGTAGTGGTCAAGGTACCAACTCCTTAACAAGGTTAATGGACACCCTCCATCAAAGTGGTTAAGGTACCAAACCCTCAACAAGGTTAATGGACTCAACACCCTCTATCAAAGTGGTCAAGGCACCAACCCCCAAACAAGGTTAATAGACTTAACACCCTCTATCAAAGTGGTCAAGGTACCAACCCCCCCCAATAAGGTTAATGGACTTAACACCCTCCATCAATGTAGTCAAGGTACTAACCCCCAAACAAGGTTAATGGACTTAACACCATCCATTAAAGTGGTTAAGGTACCAACCCCTCAACAAGGTTAATGGACTTAACACCATCCATCAAAGTGTTCAAGGTACCAACACCCCAACAAGGATAATGGACTTAACACCCTCCATCAAAGTGGTCAAGGTACTAACCTCCCAAAAGGGTTATGGTCAACATAGAGCACTATAGAAGCTTATCGTGAAATTAACACATTTACAACATACTTTGATCATCATTAAGTCACATATCTCATATGCCAAGCATTAGGCCCTCAACAACTCAAGAATCATAAACCATACATTGTATCAAACACTTGGTGGGTGTGTAGCGTTAGTGTAAAACCATGTAATTCATGAGTAAAAACATGCAAGTAAATCCAATGTAAAACCATCAATCAATACTTGGTAACACTCTCAAGCAATAAACATCAAAACCCTTCATCAAATCTCACATTAAATCTTAGAATCATAACTCAAAAATGGTAAAACAGTCATAATTTCATATGCCCAAACACAATGTGCAGTGATTTATCATAATAGATAAGACCCATGAGTAAATCAATTTTAAATCATGCAATTTTAGGTAAAAGGAAGCTTGGGAATCATGGGTGAAAGGAACCCATGAAAGAAATTCACATACCTAAGCTTTTGGAGAAGCCAAGAAGATTGGAGATGGAGACTTGAAGCTTGGTTGAAATCCTTAAGATCCGGAGAGGGCTTTTGGCACTTGAATCTTGAGAGAAATATATGCTTAAGTGTTTGAGTAAGTATTCGGAAATGTCTTGGGTGATATGAGGGTGAAATAAGGGTAAGCATAGGTATTTTCTCGTGTGGGAAGGCTTAGGCCCAAGACTTGAAAGTCTTGGACCGAACTAAAAAGATATGACCCAAAATAACGCACCAGTGACGCGCAGTATCCACTGGAATTTGCAACTTTAAAATTTGAAATTGTGAATCATTCGCTCTAAAATCGAGGTTGGACCCTTTCCCCCCTAAATTTGACTCCCTGAACAAGAATATGAAGTCGAATTTTCGAAACAACACACGAATTTTGAGATATATGGAAATTATGATTCCAGGCATTTCTGAGGCGTATTTTTGGGCACTTTTTGGGGTCGTAAAAATATCTTTCCCTTGGGAACATTCATCCCAGAATGTCAAAGAAACGTACAGGAGAAAAGAAATCATAAAGAGGTCAGCCCCAACAAGAATGTAACAATACACTTTAAAACACCATTTTCAAAATCTCAACGTAAGTGTAAAAATCACCATGACTTTTTCAATGTAAACATGAATGTATGCAATGACATAGTGGCTGAATCATAAGACTTGGAATCATAAAAGGACTTGACGTGTTATCATAAGCTTGAATAGAATGAAAGAGGTAGGAATGTCTCTTTTCCATGCTCGCTCAGGCTCCTCGACAGACACTATCGACTTAACGATTATTCCATTGGGCCTTGACAAACACCACATCCTTATTAACCAACTCCTCTAGCTCTTCCATCAAATACCTCCACCTAGACCTCTTCCTAAGTCAACCTATTCTCCAGAACACCCACAATCCCAATGAGTTCTAGCACTAGAGTCACCAATACATTCCCTCAACCTAGAAGTATGAAGAATTGAACAAACCGTAACCATATCCCTAGGTCATGCCAATCCTTAAGCAACCTTATCCACCTCCCTCTTCATTCTACAAGGACTCACAATCATAAACTCAATAGTCAACCTTAAACCCACCTAGTCCACTTAGTACCATAACCCACCATCTTACCATCTCTTCATCGAAAACTTCCAACCCTAATAAGATGGAATCAAGACCTTGCTTAATCTAAATATCTCCAACCAAAGAAGATTTGGAACCAACAAGAATACTACACCACCATGCTCAACTTCCTCCAACCTTGTCCCTCAATCTAGCCAAATGATGAACCCTCAAGTCACCTCTTGGCCACCATTATCAACACATGCTGGGCTACTTAGAGCATAAAAAACAACATTAGCCTTCCCGGGGAAAAATAATGCACACTCATATCATAATCCTTAAAGAATTCTAACCACCTTCTTGTTACTTTCCATACACACCTATCATAACTAGCAACAATCCCCTCATCATCCAAGGCTTGCAACACTACCCCCAAATGATTCACAAGCTCTAAATAAATCAACCACCACTAGAGACCACCACAACACATGTCAGGGTAGGGTTTTAAGAACCTATCCATGAAACCCATAACCATAGCCGGTGCATAAGTCAACCAAACAATTACAACAATACTCAAATGCCCACCACTTGTTCGTAAAGACACATAGGAATGTCACCTACCCTCATCCTCACTTGGAGACAAAACTAGAAACAAAGATCAAGCTTAGAGACGTGACTAACCTATTGTATTTGAACAAATGAATCCACCATCCTTAATCACCATATTACCCTTACGGGTTCCACACTCTTTGGAAACACCACATGCGAGTAGCTAAACCACCTCAAGACCTCCAATCCACAAACTAAGCTCAACCAAAATTTCAAGACAAGACCCCTTGCAATAACAACATGAACAACCCCTAAACCCATCTAGCAATAATAGACTCACATAATCATACCCTACTAGCAACAAACGAAACAATGAGAGGAAAAGTAATCCCCGGAACCATCAAAGCATGCACAACAATATCAAGAAAAGCTTTTGACATACCGGTAGCATCATTGGGCACCTCTTTCCCTCCTTGTCTTCTTTGAAGAGCATAGAACCAATTACGTCTTAGAGCATCCCCTTGATCAACATCACCACCTCTACCCTTTTTGCGCCTATGAGGACAATCTATTATCTTGTGGCCCTCCACTCCACAACCATAACAAGCGTTGGTCTTCTTCAAGCACGGGCCATCATGGCGCACCACATTTTGGGCATCTATCATAAAGGATCATACTACCACTAACTTTGGAACTTTCCTTCAGCATGGGCCCTCTTGGCCTCCTTACCTCTCCTCTTCCTCAACTTTTCCTCCTCCATTTGTGCGACATAGGTCATGAAGCGGGCCAAATCCATGTTAGTAATAAACATAGCAGACCAACACTCCTCACTTACCTAGTCAGACACACCCATTATCATGAACTTGTTCATTCTTGCCCTTTGGTCGGCAACAAGTGGGGAGCATATTTTGAAAGTTATTGAACTTGAGGGCTTACTCCATCACACTCAAGGAACCATGTTTCAAATTCAAGAATTCTACCAATTTGGCTTCCTAAAGCTCAAGAGGGAAGAACCAATTAAGGAAGTCCGCCTTGAACTCATCCCAAAGCACCACATTGTCAACCCCCTTCTCCTCCTTCCGTTGATTAAACCATATTTGTGCTACCCCTTTGAGTTGGTAGGATGCCATATCCGCCTTTTCCTCCGACCTAACTCCCATGATAGCCAATATCAGGTAGACCTCATCAATGAACTCTTGAGGGTCCTCATCAACCTTTGACCCATAGAACACCGGCAGAATCATCATCATAAAGTCCCTCACTCGAGATGTCAGAGTAGGAGCATGAGGGACTTGGGCCCCTTGGATATCAGCCACAACTTGTGCAAGCAAAGTGAGAGCATCCCGGATCTCTTCATGAACAGGTACCCCATCTTGAGGAGCTTGAGGGGCGGGAGGAGCCGGTTGTTTCTCGGGAGTGTGGGCTCTTCTTCCTCTTGTGTTAGGCATGATCTAGCATATAAAAGAACAATCATTAGGGGGGAAATAACCTTACTTCAATTCTATAGCATGATATTGAATATGAAGAAGTGAAATATTTTCTAAAATATCTCATAGGTTCCTACTCATAGTTATGGTGAACAACACAACCATGAATAAGACTCTAATTGTCATAGTGTGTTGGACTTTGAGGATCTAACAACCTAGTCCTCTATACCATCTTTGTCACGACACAAGCCTAGGGCCTTGAATTGACCGGCGAATGGGGAACTGGAAGGAACCCCAAAAAAGCCTCTTAGCATATTATACACACACATCTTTGGTCACGGAAGTAAGACAAAACAACATAAGAAACACCTCTAAACAAAGGAAATTGGAACTAAGGGATAGAGAGAGGAGAGAGTAATACTGAAATATCATAAATGAGTCAAAGCTCAAGCATATACACAACCTGTCCTACAACACCTTTAAACATAGATACTTTGCAGGGGCCAAGACAAAGCAATTAGGCTCACCCTCATTGTCAAAGTAGCAATAAAGAAGAAAGTAGCAACACATAGCATAAGAAACATAGACCAACATCTACGGAATATATGACTCACCAACTAGCTTGAGAGACAATCGTACTAGCCACGTGGAGGAGATAGCGGTAGGCTATTGATACTTTATTGAGCTATTGTTTTATTTGTGGGTTCGAGGGTTTGTTCGAGGAGCATTTGAATCTCAGGTTAGTTATCTTTGCCTTTGTAGTGTATAAGAGTTGGTATTGTATTCGAATCTTGTAAACCTTGTTTGGATGCTGATAAGGGAATGTATTGCATTGATTGCTCACTATACATTTGTGATATGATCCCAACTCATGCATTGGTTCATCATTAACATTCAGGAGAAAAGATTATTTTCACACTATTGGTTTGAAAAGAATTTTAGCAGGAGTTGAACCACATGAATCATTTGCTAAATCAATTTCAGATTTATGAGGCAACGAGGATGTATTCCTTTTCACTTGTCATTATAGATACGTCTAGGTTGTCTTCAGATTTTACTTAATTAGCTCGTCACCCTTTCCTTCATTAGTTTGGATACTTATCCTTTGGTATCAAATAGATATGACTTTTTATAAGACCTAGTTTGAGTCCAAATAGTATATACAGACTTCTCGTGTAATTCCTTAGATCTTAAGCTAAGACTCGAGTTGCTCCTCCTACGCGTATGGGATCTACATAATGATTTCTAATATAGTGGGATCAATTCTTAGATATTCAAAGTGGATGACATGTGTTTTGGGTCATACGACATCTCTTACATCGAGCCAAGACCAAAGAATTCCAGTCGACTAAGTTTCGGTATGAATTCATATAAGGGTCAAGTTCAAATTGTCATACCTCTTAGCATATAATGCATTAGGTGACACACTACCTACAAAATAATAGGCCTTTGAATTACTTTTCAATACATCTGATTTTACCTTATTACAAGTTTGGAGTAAAAAGTAATGGCCATTTCACTAAAGACTGTTGAATTTGTCAAATTTGATGATCCGCTGAATATTTTGGCAACCTGCCGATTTAGACCCCCAATTATCCCAATAAACTTTAGAATCTTTCAAAACATGCAGTCAAAGGGTCCCATTTGGCAATCCGCAGAATGGTTTTGCGTTGGGACATGGACCATCGATTTTGACATTGGGACTCATTAAAATGTCATATTTTTTACTCTTGGTGATATATTTACATTCCTAAAGGAGTTTTTCAACCCATTTAAGCAAAATACACCTTCCTAAGCCTATTTTCATGCCCAAATAACCTTCCTGTTCACTCATTCCATATTTTTCCCTCAAAGAAGAAGATCCAAATCCTCCATTGAAGAACAAGCTTCAATTTCATCCATGCTTTTCATCAAATCCAAGATTCTCTTCAACGTTCTTCTGTATTTTGCTCTAAGGTATGTAAGATTCTTCATCCATGGGTCCTTCCACCCATGGAGTCCAAAACCCTTTCCAGCCAATCTTTAATTTCCAGATTTATTTTATTATAGATATTTTCTATTCCTAATTATATGATTCATGTTAGAAATTATTATTTATTAATTTAAAATGCATGAAATGAGTTGGTATTTAATAACCCTTTACATTACTATATTGAGTTGATGATTTCTTAAATGGGCCTTGTTAAATCTTTATCTAAATTCTATATTTTCATCTAAATCATGAATATTATGTTCAAATGAGTATTTATTTCCATCCAATTGCATGAGTCTCATCATGGGCTATTGAAATTATGATTTCAAATGATATTAAGTATGCAAGTTTACAAATAATATGAACGAGTATGGACTGTTTATGAATTCATGGAAAATCTAATGAATGTTGCACAAGATCATGAGCCCTTTGATGTTATGTTACACCCTCTTGTGCCAAGAAAATGCTCACTTGAAGGAGTCAAGAATGTTAATGAGCTACTCCTAATATGCTATTATGCTCTACAAGTTATTCATCTCATGATTATGCTTATATTAGGTATTTCGTGGGACTAGACTTAGCATGGAATGTGATTTAGAGTGGGGCACTATCTCCAAGGGTCCTTATATGAAGCTTTACTTCCCATAACTATATGCCACCATAGTTTATCATTATGTTTTCGAAATGGGCTTATATAAGTGGATCCAACTAGGTCAAGATACCCAAAAGGTGGGATATGGTTTACCTTGGCAAGTAGATCACTCATTTTCTGGTGTGGAGGCAACACTGGAATTCCATCTAGTAGCTCGCATGGTCTTAATGTGGGTTAAGGTCTCTTCCCACATATGTATGTTGTGTCATGAGATTATGTTTGCCTTCCATGTATGTTTTGACTAAGTCATTTATCATTCATGTCACATTGAGCTTATTTCCATTGTATATGATTATGCATCCTGTCAATTATGGATTATCATCTTTTGTTGCATTGCACCCCGCATACTTAGTACATTCTAAGTAGTAGTGCATACTTTTTGCATACATGATCTAACTATGTAGGAATCGGAGCTCCTATTCATCCACCTCCTCAGGGCTAGTACGATCTATTGAAGACCTACTAGTGGTGAGTCTTCCATTCTATGGACAACGCCTATTTTCTATCTTGCTTATGTTAAGACATTATTATCTTATCGCTTTAGTTTTGAGGGTGAGTCCAGGACATGTCTTAGCCCGTCCCAATATGAATAGAGATATTTTAATGATATTATATCTTTGATGTATGCGACACTTATGTGTATCTTAGGAGACTTTTCCTTATTCCTTATCCCATGATTTGTTGTTGCTGTTATCACGAAAAATGGCTTTTATTGAAAAGAAAAATTTAGTTTAAACTCAATTAATTTAAGTGAAAACCAATTTTCGAAATTCGAAAGAAAATACAGAGTCGCCACCTGATTTTATGGAAAATTAGGAAACCATTAAATATTTAAA
>JAOTQR010002485.1:0-55973 GCA_025774065.1 Solanum ossicruentum | reverse complement strand
AAGATGATGAAGAGGGTGATGAAAAAAATGAGAGTGAGGGAGATAGAGGTGAGGTAGATGGTTCGAAAAATGAAGAAGAAATGTTGGATGAGATGGTCATGTTTTCTTGTTTCATAGGGAAAGGAAAATCTTTACTTGATATTGATGAAGACTTAAAGGTGAATTCAACTCTTTCATGTTTTGTGAGAAGAATTATGGGACCCCTTTCTAAAGGAGAGCTTGATAAAGGGAAAATCTATTTCATGCTAGGTGTAAAATTCAAGATAAAGTGTGTCCTTTAATCATTGATAGTGGAAGTTACACTAATGTGGTGATTAGTTCTTTAGTGGATCATATAGGAATTCTAACAACAAAGCACCCCAACACTTACAAACTACAATGGCTCGATGAGAGTAGAGAAATGAGGGTCCTCAAACAAGCAAGCATTTAGTTTAGTGTGGGTAAGTACAATGATGAATTGACTTGTGATGTTCTACCCATGTTGGCATGTCATATTTTGTTGGAAGACCATGGCAATTTGATAGGGAGGTTATGCACCAAGGAAGATCCAATAAATACAGTTTTGTGATTGAAATAGAAATTATGTTCTTGGACCTCTCACTCTGTACCAAGTGAGTGAGGACTATCGGGCTATGAAGGAGCTTTGGGAGAAAATAATGGTGGCGGAGGCAAAGGGGGATAGTGGAAGTTCCAAATGTCTTGTCAGCACCCATCTTTTATTGCATGCTAACCAAAATACCAGAACTTTGCCTGTATTGTTTCTTCTCTTTTACAGGAATATGACAAGCAAGGCAAGGAAAATATAGCAACGAAAATGATGCCCCAAGGTGAGTATACCTCTCTCCCTACTCCTAGAGATCTGTGGATGGACATATCTATGGATTTTGTGTTTGGCCTTGCTAGGATTAAAAGAGGACATGATAGCATATTTGTGGCAGTGGATAAATTTTCTATCATGACTCATTTTATTTCATGCCATAAATGTGATGATGCATCCCATGTAGCATATTTATTTTTCATCAATTCTCTAAAATTGCATGGAGTACTCAAACCATTATTAGTGATAGGTATTCGAAATTTCTTAGTCACTTTTGGAAGAGTCTATGGGGTACACTTGGTACCATACTTATGTTCTCTACTTCTTGCCACACTCAAATGGATGGAAAAATTGAAGTAGTTAATAGGAATTTGGAAGTTTGCTTTAGTGCATGATTAGAGGAACCCCAACTACTTGGGAAGACCATTTACCGTTGATTGAATTTGCATACAATCAGTCTTTCTACTCCTTTAGTGGAATGTTATCATTTGAGACATGTTATGGCTTAAAATCTTTGTTTCCACTAACCATGACTCCATTATCTAGTAATGTTGTTTTGAGCCTAGATTCCAAGCAAAGGGCAAATGAGATGATGAGCATTCATGCCAAGGTTAAAGAGACCATTGAAATGAATAATTCTAAGGTGGCTATTCGAAAGAATTGGAGGAGAAAGAAAGTGATCTTCAACCCAAATGATTGGGTGTGGGTAGAGAGGCTTTCACATGTTCGAAAAGGAAAGCTGAGCTTAAGAGGAGATGCATGTTTCAAGTACTCAAGAGAATCAATGACAATGCCTACATGATTGGCTTGCCAAGTTACTATAATGTTCGTAATGTTTTCAATGTTAGCGATTTAACTCCTTGTATTGTAGGTTAGTCTTTGGATTCGAGGACGAATCCTATTCAAGAAGGGGAGGATGATAACATAAAAAGTAGAGATAGCACCAATATGAGTGGCATGTACCCTTCAAGACCATTCTCAAGGAGTCAAGAGAAAGATCTCCAAGATCTACAAGTAATGTTCATGAACAAGAAAGTATTAGAGGAGCGTGAGGGTCACCAAAGAAAGGCTTACAATGTGTGGAATGTCTATCAAGGTGAGAAGAAGGAAGACAAGAGGCCATGATTGCCACTGCTTGAATTCAAGATTTGAGAAGAAGGCGACCAAACAAGGCCTTTACTCATAAGAGTGAAATTGTAAAGAAAATGTCTTTTTTTATTTACTTAGTATAAATAGTCTTATTTTATAATTTGGAAGACTTAGACTATGTTGAAGATTGAATCCTCAAGTTGTAGTGTCTTTTTAGTGAGTAAATAGTGAGTAATTAGGGTGAATTCTTAGAATTGTTAGTTGACTTGTTTGCTTGATTAATTGAAGGTTTCCCATTTGTGGTTCTTAGTTTCCTTCAATTTTCTTGGTAGAATTTTATTTGGATTGTTGAAATCAATTGGGAGGTGAGGTTTTTTGTCTCGACCCAAGCCTAGGACCTAGATGTGACAGGGCAAATGGGGAACCCAAAGGGGACCCCAAATAAGTCTCTTAGCATATCATCACTCGTCCTTGGTTGCGGAAGAATAAAAAGAAATATATAATTAAAATTAAGTGTAATGGAATTAAAGGGAAACTTGCATAAACACCGAAGTCAAAAGTCAAGACTCAAGCTCATACATAGCACACACCTTGTCCAACATAAACCTTTAAAACATAGAAAGAGTGAGGGCCAAGACAGAGTGGCCGGGCTCACCCTCATAGTCAAAGATAACATAAGATAATGTCTCAATACATAGATAATTGAGAAAAGACATAAAACGAAGTCCCCAAAATGGAGGACTCACCCACAAGCTTGGAATTGCACCGCCTAGCCATGTGGAGGAGGAGGATGATCAACTCGGGCACCGATTCCTACATGGTGATATCATGTAGCCAAGAGTACGCGTTAGCACATTTGAATGTACTAAGTATGTGGGATACAATGCAATAAGAGATAGGAGTCATAATCTAAAATGCAATATGATAGACAATAGATGTGTTATAGCAAGATGGCATGTATGAACAATGCATAAGTAAATCATGTTTAAGTATATCATGCACATATAGAATATCATATGTAAAGAATGAGACCAAGCTAGCTCTCCAAGGTACAAACCCCTCGATAGGTTGGTGATGATTGCATCCATCACCCTAGTGAATGAGAAATAAACCCCTTGTTTAGGTTGGTGATGATCGCACCCATCACCCTAGTGGACGAGTACAAAGCCCCATCCAGTTGGTGATGATCACACCCATCAACCTAGTGAATGAGTATAAACCCACATCCGGTTACCTGGCTCTTTTCCCCCGGGTTGGACATGGTCTATGCAACACTTTATATAGGATTCATCATAAGCAAAAATGCAATACCTCATATAGGAATAATCATGTTCATAAGCTCATTTGATCATCGTTTCATCATCATATAATCTTCATAATATCATTCATATCATATCTCATACTGTGGACCTTCATTTCCTCAAGAAACTATAACCGGACATTTTATGAAACGCCTTGAGGGTGTATAAAGGGGTAAAAGAGCATGCAATCTATAGATGCAATCATATAAGAAAATCAGTGGTAAAATCTTTAATCAATGCCTTGCAACACCCCAAAGACATTCTTATCATAACCCCTCATTAAATCCAACATTAGATCCAAGATTTGAAGCTTAAAACACGCTTAAACAACCATACTTTCATGTATTAAAATCATTGTCCAATAAATTTCTCAATATTCAAGACCTAGATGTAAAATCAACTTTAAATTGTGCATTACTAAGTAGAATAGTGTTTAGGCATCATGGGTGGAAAGACCCAATGGTTCAACACCACATGCCTTAGCTTTTATCAAGTTGTTGAAGAAGAATTTAATGGAGATTTGAAGCTTGGGTAAGATCATTGAAGAAATCCTTGACACTAGCCTTGAGTTTGGGACTTGAATTCTGGGTTAGAAATGAGTCTAAGTGTTTAGGGAAATATTGGGGAATGTTTTTGGGTGATATGAGGGTGAAATAAGGTTAAGTATAGGTGAATATACATTTGGGAAAACTTATGTCCAACACTTAGAAAAATCTGCGCGAACTAGGAAAAGACAGTGTTGGAAAACAACCTCTCCGCATCACGGAGAGATCGCAGACTGTCTCTGGAAATTGCACCAAGTGCAAATTTCATAAATCGATCCCTTTTCTTTAAAATTGAGTTTAGACCTTTGTAATCCTAATTTGGACCCCTTGAACAAGAATATGAAGTTAGATTTTCAAAATTCCAAATTGATTCTTAGATATATGAGAAACAAGTTTTCGGTTACTTCCAAGGCACGTGTTCGGGAACTTTTTGGGATCGTTTCAAAACTCCCCCTTGGAAACATTCATCCCCGATTGTAGAATAGATGTACAAGACAAGAATAATTATGAACAAATCAGCCCCAGCTTGAATGCAACATGACATTTAAAACACCACTTTCAAAATCCCATTATAAGTGTGAAATCGTCATAAATTGCCAACGTGAACATGAATGCACATGAATGACATAGCGCTGAAATATAAGAATTGATAGCACATAGGGGTCTTAAAATTAGTACATTAGTCTTGAGTGGAGTTGAAGAGATAAGGGCACCGCTTTTGCATGTCCTCTTCGGCCTCCCAAGTAGCACTTTCGTCTTGTTGGTTCCTCCAAAGGACCTTAATGGATGCCACCTCTTTGTTCCTCAATCTCTTTACTTTCCTATCCAAGATCTAAATCAGGACCTCCTCATATATCTAGTTATCCTTAAGAACACCCACAACATCAAGAGGCACACTAGCATTAGGATCACCAATACACTTTCTGAACGTAGAAATATGAAACACCAGATGGACCAAATTCATCTCACTAGGCAACCTCAACACATAAGCCACCTTACCAATCCTCTTTATCACCTTATAAGGACCAACATACCTAGGACTTAAATTACCTTTCTTACCAATACGAACCATATCTTTCATTGGAAAAACCTTCAAATGGACCCAATCACCCACTTGGAATTCTAAGTCTCTTCTTCTTACCTCAGCATAGGATTTTTGACGACTTTGGGTTGTCCTCAACCTTGCCCTAATCATCTTAACCCTCTCAAGAGCATCAATAACCAGATCCGGCCCCAATAAGGGAACCTCTCTGATCTCAAACCAATCCACGGTGATCTACATCATCTCCAATAAAGAGCCTCAAAAAGAGCCATACCGATGCTAGAGTGGTAGCTATTGTTGTAGGCAAACTCAATCAATGGAAGATAGTCATCCTAAATACCTTTAAGATCCAATAAACAATCACTAAGCATATCCTTAAGTGTTTGAATTGTCCTCTTAGCTTGGCCAGCCATTTGAGGTTAGAAGGTCGTACTAAGGTGAACTTTGGTCCCAAGACCCCTTTGAAAACATCTCCAAAAATGTGAAGTAAATTGTACACCACAATCTGATATAATGGATAAGGGAACCCCATGCAACCTCACCAACTCATGGATGTACAACCTTGCATACTCTTCAGCTCCATGTGAAGTCTTGACTGGTAGAAAGTGAGCCGATTTCATCACCCTATCAACCATAACTTGGAATCAAAACCTTTCCTAGTTTTGGGTAACCCAACCACGAAATCCATATTAACTACCACCACTTCCTAATAGGAATCTCAATGTCTTAGGTTAGGCCACTCGACCTTTTATATTTGGCTTTGACTTGTTGGCAACTATGGCAACCAGAAAAAAATTTGGCAATATCTCTCTTCATGCCTACCCACCAATACACATCCCTCAAGTCTCTACATATTTTGGTGGAACCGGGGTGGATAGAATAAGAAGAATTATAGGCTTCATCAAGAATTATCTCCCTCAAACCATCAACACATGGAACATAAAACCTACCTTGGTATCTAAGGGCCCCATCTCCTCCTTGGGAGAAAACCTCTATCTTGCCTTCTTTCACCAAGGCCTTCCACTCAAGCAAGAAGGAGTCTAGATCTTGTTGTACTTTTACCTCATCGACCATAGAAGATTTAGAACCATTAACAACGACAACACCATCACCCAATCTTCCCACCTCACCGCTAATCTAGCCAATCTTTTCACCTCCCTAGCCATCTCTCTATCACCACCATCCACATGAGCTAGGATACACATGGACACCTGACTCAAAGCATCCGCCATAACATTTGCCTTACCAGGATGATAGCACACTCATGTCATAGTTCTTAAGGAATTGTAGCCACTTTCTTTATCTCAAGTTAAGATCTTTTTGAATGAAGACATATTGAAGGCTCTTATTATCGGTGAAGACATCAACATGCATCCCATACAAATAATGCCGCCCAATCTTTAATGCAAACACCATGACGGCTAATTCAAGATCATGGATAAGGTAGTTCTTTTCATGCACCTTGAGTTGCCTAGAAGTATAGGCTATGACCTTACCATTTTGCATTAGTACACAACCCAAAACAACTCTAGATGCATCATAATACACAACAAAACCCTCAAGCCCATCTGGTAGAGACAATATAGAAGCAAACACAAGCCTGTCTTTCAATGTTCGGGAACTTGTCACACATTCATCGGTCCGCACAAATTTCACCTTCTTTTGAGTCAATTTTGTCATAGGAGAAGCAATGAAAGAGAACCCATTCACAAACCTTCTATAGTAATGCACAAGGCCCAAGAAACTTCTATTGTTCGACGGGGTCAATTGTCTAGGCCAATTCCTAATCACATCGGTTTTCTTAGGATCCACTTTTATGCCATCCCCTGACACCACATGACCCAACAATGCAAGCTCCTTCAACCAAAATCTACACTTATCATATGTAGCATATAATCTCCCCTCCCTTAACATTTGCAACACAACCCTCAAATGACCTATATGTTCTTCCCTACTATAAAAATAGATCAAAATATCATCAATGAAAACCATCACAAAGGAATCAAGGTAGGGCTTGAAGATTGTATTCATTAGGTACATGAAAATGGCTAGTGCATTAGTCAACTCAAAGGACATCACCACAAACTTGTAATGCTCATATCTAGTATGGAGGGCTGTTTTGGGAATATCACACTCCCTCACCCTCACTTGATGGTACCTGGACCCTTAGATCAATCTTAGAGAAAAAACTAGCCCCTTGCAATTGGTTAAACAAGTCATCAATCCTTTGGAGATGATATCTATTCTTTATAGTGACCCTATTTAATTGCCGGTAGTCAATGCACATTCTAAGTGACACATCTTTCTTCTTTACAAAAAACATTGGTGCACCCCAAGGTGATTGGATAGGTCTAACAAATCCCTTCTCCAACAAATCTTTCAATTGTTCCTTTAATTCCTTCAACTTCGTCGGGGCCATATGATAAGGGGGAATAGAGATAGGTTGGGTATCAGAAAGGAGATCTATGCCAAAAACTTCCTTTCGAGAGGGACACTGGGAAGGTCATTTGGAAAGACATCAAGAAATTCATTTATAACCTGGACCGACTTATGAAAGAACTTTAGATTACACATGTTTAACTCTCACAAGATGATACAAATAGCCCTTGGAAATCAACCTATGGGCTTTAGTGCATGAGATAAACCTACCCCTCACTATTACATAATGACTTTCCCACTCAAGGACAGGTTTGTTTGGAAATTGAAACTTGACCCTACGAGTTCTATAATCAATATAAGCATAGTATGCATACAACCAATCCATCCCAAGAATAACATCAAAATCAACCATATCTAATTCAACAAGACCACAAGGTAAGATTATATGCTAGATGCAAATCGGACAATTTCTATACACCCTCCTAGCAACAATAGATGCACCAATAGGAGTAGACACTTCATATGACTCATGCAACGACTCCGACCCAACATGGAACTTTTTAGCAACAAATAGGGTAACAAAGGAAAGGGTGGCACCTGGATCAATCAAGGCATATACATCAAGATAAAAAATTTTCAACATATGGGTAACAACATCAGGGACTTCACCAACCTCTTGCCTCAAATGTAGAGCATCAAAGAAATTGTGCCTTGGGGCACCACATTGAGGACCACCTCTACCCAATAAGACCACATTTGCACTCCGAACCTTGCCATGATTTCTTAGACAATCAAGCCTCTTGTGACTAAGCTCCCCACAATCAAAACATGCATTGGAACCCTTTAGACATAGGTAGTTATGACCCCCTCCACACCTAGGACACACATCAATAGGAGCCAAACCACCAACATTACCTTGAGGCTTAGGGAAGTCATTGGCAAACCCCCTATTAATAGCAAGAGGAGGCCTCGGGCCTTGAAATCTACCACCCCTTTGGAACTTTACCTCAAGGCGGGCTCTCTAGGCCTCTCCCCTTCCTCAACTTTTCTTCTTCCATTTGCTCAGCATATGTCATCAACTGATATAAGCCCATGTCACCAATAAGCATTGCGGATCGACACTCTTCACTTACTAAATCGGAGACCCCTATAACAAACTTATTCATTCTTGACCTAGAATCGGCCATCTAGTGAGGAGCATACTTTGAGAGTTAATTAAATTAGAGGGAATACTCCCTCACAATTATACCACCTTGTTTCAAGTTCATAAATTCAGCCAACTTCGCTTCCCTAAGCTCAAGAGGGAAGAACTGATTAGGGAAGTCCAACTTAAATTCCTCCCAAAGCACCACATAGACATTACCCTTCTCATTTTGCCATTGATCAAACAAAATTTTATCCACCCCCTTGAGTTGGTACGCTGCCAATTCTGCCTTCATATTTTTCCCAACACCCAGGATCGATAAGATTTTATAGATTTCATCAATATACTCTTGTGGATCCTCATCCACCTTTGACCCATGGAAAACCAGAGGATTCATCCTCATGAAGTCTCTTATCCTAGCTCTCGGGGTATTAGCATGAGGGCTTGGGCCCATTGTTGGACTTGATTGGTCACCACTTAGGCAAGCATAGTGAGGACATCCCGGAGCTCGCCATTGGTACGTTGCTCCTCGAGAGTTTGGGCCCGTCTTCCTCTAGTATTTGGCATGTCTAGCATGGAAAAGAATAATCATTAGGGGGAAGCAACTTATCATAACTCTAAAGTATGACTTAGAACAAAAAGAAAGGAAACATTTCCTAAAATGCCTCATAGCCTCCTATTCATAGTCATGGCGTGCTTCACAACCATGAATAGGACCCTAATCGACAGGGTGTGTTGGACTTCAAGAATCTATCAACCTAGTGCTCTGATACAAAGTTTTTCATGACCCAAACCTAGTGCCTAGACATGACACGATGAATGGGGAACCTGAAGGGGACTTCAAACAAGCCTCTAAGCATATCGTCACACGTCCTTGGTTGCAGAAGCATGAAAAGACATAAGCAATTAAAAGTAAGGGCAATGGGACTAAGGAAAACTTGCATAAACACTAAATTCAAAAGTCAAGAGTTAAGCACATACATAGCGCACACCTTGTCCAACATACACCTCTAAAATGTAGAAAGAGCGGGACTGAAGACAAAGTAACAAGCTCAACCTCATAGTCAAAGATAACAAAAGATAATATCTCAGTACATAGATAATAGAGAGAAGACATAAACCAAAGTCCCCGAAATGGAGGACACACCTACAAACTTAGAATAACACCGCCTAGCCACTTAGAAGAGAAGGATGATCAACTCGGGGCACTAGTTCCTATATGGAGATATCATGTAGGCAAGAGTATGCGCTAGGAGGTTTGAATGTACTAACTATGCGGGATGCAATGCAACAAGAGATAGGCGTCATAATCCAAAATGCAAGATAATAGAGAAGAGGCATATTATAGCAAGATGGCATGTATGATCAATGCATAAGTAAGTCATGCTTAAGTATATCATGCTCATATAGAATATCATATGTGAAGAATGATACCAAGCTAGCTCTCCAAGGTACAAACCCTCGATAGGTTGGTGATGATTACAGCCATCATCCTAGTGAATGAGAAATAAACCCCTAATTTAGGTTGGTGATAATCGCACCCATCACCCAAGTGAATGAGTATAAACCCCCATATGGTTGGTGATGATTGCACCCATCACCCTAGTAAATGAGTTTAAACCTCCATCCGATTACCCGACTCTTTTTCACCAGGCTGGGCATGATCTATGCAACACTTTATATAGGATTCATCAGAAGCTCTAATGCAACACCTCATA
This sequence comes from Solanum ossicruentum, assembly GCA_025774065.1. Taxonomy (NCBI): domain Eukaryota; kingdom Viridiplantae; phylum Streptophyta; class Magnoliopsida; order Solanales; family Solanaceae; genus Solanum; species Solanum ossicruentum. Next base: position 45,938 of record JAOTQR010002485.1, on the reverse strand, counting down.
TAGGAATAATCCTGTTCATAATCTCATTTCATCATTATTTCATCATCATATAATCATCATAACATCATTCATATCATATCTCATACTTTGAACCTTATTTCCTCAAGAAACCATAACCGAATATTTTATCAAATACCTTTGGGGTGTGTATTGGGGGTAAGACAGCATGCAATTTATAGATGAAATCATGCAAGAAAAGCAGTGGCAAAACATTTAATCAACACCTTCAACACCCCCAAGACATTCATATCAAAACCCCTCATCAAATCCACCATTAGATCAAAGATTTGAAGCTTAAAACATGCTTAAACAACTATACTTTCATATATTAAAATCATTGTGCAGTAAATTTCTCAATATTTAAGACCCACATGTAAAATCAATTTTAAATCATGCATTGTTAAGTAAAGGAGGGTTTAGGCTCCATGGGTGGAAGGACCCAATGGTTCAACACCACATACCTTTTCTTTTGTGAAGTTCATGATGAAGAATTTAATGTAGATTTTAAGCTTAGGTGAGATCCTTGAAGAAATCCTTGAGAGTGGCCTTGAGTTTGGCACTTGATTTTAGGATTGGAAATGAGTCTAAGTGTTTGGGGAAATATTGGGGAATGTTTTTGGGTGACATGAGGGTGAAATAAGGTTAAGTATAGGTAAATATACATTTGCTAAAACTTAGGTCCAACACTTAGAAAAATCTGGGCAAACTAGGAAAAGACGATGCAGGAAAACAACCTCTCCACATCGCAGAGAGATCACAGACCGTCTCTAGAAATTGCACCAAGTGCAAATTTCATAATTCGATTCCTTTGCTTTAAAATCGAGGCTAGACCCTCATCTCCCTAATATGGACTTCCTAAAAAAGAATATGAAGTCAGATTTTTGAAATTCCAAATGGATTTTTCGATATATGGAACATAAATTTCCATTTATTTTCAAGGCACGTTTTTAAGAACTTTTCGGGATCGTTTCAGTTTTAGTCCCTTGTTGCCCATAATTTTAATAATTTGAATTTAATAAACATATCCTTCTATATTTGTTCCCTTTTCCCTTACTTTCTTGTTTGATCTTTATCATCTTAGCTCAATTGGGACGAAGCAATCAAGGAAAGCAACTTTCAATTCCTCCCATGGAATAGGATCATCATCCTTCCTCTCCATCTTCTATTGATTACACCATATTTGAGCAAGGCCCTTGAGTTGGTAGGTCGCTAGTTCTGCTTTCTCCTATGAACTTACCCCTATGATAGCCAAAACTTTATACATTTCATCAATAAATCTTGGGGGTCTTCTTCTACCTTTGAGCTATTAAATTTTGGGGGATTCATCCTTGTGAAGTCCCTTACCCTTGAGGCCAGTGTAGGAGCATGACGATCTTGAGTCCCTTGATTGGCCACGACCCTTGCCAAGAGGGTGACTATATTTCAGTACTCAACATGGGTGACCCCATCTTTTTTTTCTTGTGGAACCGAAGGGGCCGCTTCATCCTCGGGGGTGGGAGCTCTTTGGGCCATTCATCGTGGCGGCATAATCTAAAAGAGCAAAAAGGCCACTTGTTAGAAGTAGGAAACCTTATTTCAAATCTAGAGAACACAGTAGAGCATGAAGAAGTGAACCATTTCCTAAAATGCCTTAAAGTATCTTATTCATAGTTGTGGCAGGCTTCACAATCATGTACAAGACTCTACTCGATGCAGTGTGTTGGATATTTGAGGACTATTTACAAACCTAGGTTGGATATTTAAGGACCATTTACAAACCTAATACTCTAATACCAAGCCTTTTCGTGCCCAAGCCATGGGCCTAGATGTGACACGATGAACGAGAACCCAAAAGGATCCCAAAAGCATTTAACATAAAAAGGAGAGGATAGGACTAAGGGATGTCCTTATACAAAAGCATAAGGAGCCAAGCTCAATCGTTGTACATAACCACTACAATATGTAACAACACCTCTAGTTACGAATAGGAGGGAGGCCACGACATCTCCCAAGCTCACCCTCAAAAGATAGTATCCAAAAATAACTGAGTCTTAACAAGGAATAAAAGTAAGTGGAATCTTATCCCCGGATGCGAAGGACTCACCAAGCAATCTTAAATCAAAACGCCTAGCCGCGTGGAGGAGGAGGATGGTAAGGAGCTCTGATTCCTACACAATCATATCATAAAGGTAAAAAGTATAGGTTAGTACTTGGAATGTACTAAGTATGCGGGGTGTAGATGCATCAAGGACATAATCATAGGTTATCAAGATGTGTCATCATAAACAATGAATATAGACTCAATATGGCATGAGCGGCAATTACCTAAAGGAACTTGCATGAGAAATAATCGAATCACATGATGTCATATACATAGTAGGAAGGGACCATAACTGACATATAAAACCAAGAGAGTTATTATTTGGAATCTTGATGTTCACTCCACATCGAACAAGGAGTGGTCTACTTTGCCAAGGTAGACCTAACACTATCTTTATGGAATGGACTTTTTGGAAAGTGCCACAACCTCTCGATATAGCCTTTTTGGTGGGTTTTACATATTATCCTTACCTTACGATATAGCCTTTTTTATAGGTTCAACAAATATCTATACCTTACAGTATTGCCCTTTTGGCAGGTACAAGCCCATATAGGGAATTAATGTCCTAAACCTATGGTGGCACATAGTTTTGAGACCATCGAAGTCTACCAAGGTCCCCTCAGTGCTAGGTCCCAATCCCATGGAATACTTGAAATATGATCATAGTTATAATAGACATAGTCTCAAAATATCTTAGTATCATTCTTGGAGTAGCTCATTAATCATAACTTGTAACATTAACGTTAGGGCTTTGCATAATACTTGTAATTCATATCATGCTTATAAGCTCATATCATACTTGTTATCCCCTTGTTAGTCTCAAAATGCTTATCATATATATCTTGCCACAAAGTATTCATCACTTAAGAACTTGGCATGCATCTAAGATCAATTAATGGTGGGTACACATACACAAGCTTAAAATAATGAAATTTGTAAATAAATGCCACAAGAGGAGTATAATAAAATCCTTAAACATTATTCAAAATAACGCACTAATTAATCATGAGAATACTTAGTTAGGGCACCATTAAATCCTCACATTAAAATCATGGATTTCATATGATATGGCATGACATGATAACATACTAGGATAACCCTCACAAAATACTTCATTTTATCATCATAGGAAAAAGTTCACAAAAATCATCATGTGTTGCCATAATTGGAGAAGAACCACAAAGGAGGAAGGAATGGTGGAGCTTGTGTAGGAAAGGTATCCATATTCGAAACCCACATACCTTGTTAACTTAATGAAGAGAAAATCTGATTTGAAAGTGAAGGAACCAAAACCATAGCTTGCACTCTCCTTGAGAATGTTTAGGAACTTGGGAGGGATTTTGGACTAAGATAGTTTTGGAAGTGAAGTGGAAAATGAGAGGAATTAGCATTAAAAGGGATGATAAGGGTCCCTTGAAGGCCAAAATAATGTAGCATAAGCATAAATTGCTAATAAATGACAAAACAAGCCCTTCTTAAAAATTGGCTGGTCAAGTCTATGAAACCCCATTTAAGAGCCATAGAATATTCTATGGGTCATAGATGGGGGTTTTGTCTAATAGATTTCCAAACTTTCAGAGACCCCTTTCTTTGATTCTCATAGATAGTTTTACGAGCCGTCTGATAAGTTATGCATTGAACTTTTGAAGGATCCCAAATTTTACCAAGTCTGTCCAGGTTCCACAAAACTACATATGGGTGTACTCCCCTCTATGACTCATGAAGACCTCTCATGAAAGATGACAGTCAAATTTTTCCAAAGCTTATTTTCTTGAATCTTTCATACTCCTCATAGGTGGGCTCTTACAGCAGTGCTTAGCTTAACTTTAGTACCAAACTCCTTTAAAATGACTTCTAAAAATGTGAAGTGGATTGGGTATCATAATTTTAAATACTAGACAAAGCCACACCATGTTCTTCACTAATTTCCAGATATATATATGTTTGCATAATCTGTGGCATCATAAGAAGTCTTAATCAATAGAAAATTAGTTTATTGGGTCATTCTATCCACTACCACCCAGATAGAGTCATATTGCCTATGGGTACAAGCTAGGAAAACTCATTATGAAGTCCATGTTCACATCTTCCCACTTCCAAATAGGAATTTGAATGTCTTGAGCTAAACCTCTTAGCCCATGATTTTCAATCTTTGCATGTTGGCAATTTAAGCATTTCGCTGTGAACCTTGCAATGCCCTTTTTCGTACCATTTCATAAATACACTTTTTCTAAACCCCTATATATTTTGGTTGATCCCAAATGATAGAAAATTTACAATCATGGTCTTCACTCAATATCATCTCCCTTAGGCCATCAACATTTGAAACACGTTACCGATCTTAGTAACAAAGTACTCTATGAGAAAACCTTTACTTTATTTTTGCAGCCAACTTTTTCAACTCCACCAAATATAGATCCTTGTATTCCCTTATCTTTACATATACAACTAGTCATGACGTTAAGCCATTGTAAACCAAAATTCCACTTGAAAAGTCCTATAATGTGCTTCAAAATGCCCATAACTATAATTTCTATATATCCCGAAATCTATGCTTGATTTTGAAAATCTGACTTCATATTTTTAATCAGAGGAAAAATTGAGTGGGAAATAGGTACAACCCAGATTTTAGAAGACCCATAGTAAAAAATAATTTTCGCTAATTTTTTGATTTCCAGTGTGCATCTGCGACTTGGCCACTATGCGGATTGGGTGCCAATTAGTACAAATGTGCATCTACGACTTGGCCACTATGCGGATTGGGTGCCAATTAGTACAAAACTTCCTCCGTGATGGGTTCGTGTTGTGGACTGGACGCGAACCAGAACAATATTTTCCTTACTTTTTCTTTTTCGGTTAAAGGCATTGGAGTCATAGCCAATTTTCAACTCTATAACTCACAAAACCCTCTCTCAAACCCCTCTAAGACTCTATCATTTCTCTCATTCAAATCTAAAGATCTCAAGCTTAACTTTGGAATTCAAGGATTCATTTTAAGCTCGAAGACTACTTAAAGTTCACCTTAAAGAATTCGAGGTTTAAGGTATGGGGGTTCAATCTATTGGGTCCTTTCACTCATAGAGCCCAACCTCTATTTCATGAAAACTGCATGTTTTCAAATTGCATTACCTATGAATACCTCTTAGTATGGATTGTAAACATAAATCATGTTGTGATTTTACCAAGTATTGATTGATTATGCATGACTATCTATTTCAAGTTTATTCCATAAATTGATTATGTCTATTGATACTATGCGTATTTTGAGCTATGAAACTATAAATTATCATGAGCTTTTGTAATGGATTTCAAGGTATCATACATGACAATTTTACTACATATGGTGGGTAGATTTGCATTGAGTTTACTCATCCTATTTTATTCTTGAATTGCATGATTTTGAACAAGTATCATGGACCTATCACGTGTTTGATAAAATGACATGACTAGAATTCTCAAGTTATTGATGATCTATGACATGATTTACAAGTCAAGTGACTCCATGATGATTAAGGGCTTTCAAGTATATATTAAATTCATGGAAAGTATCTATCATTTTAAAATTATCAAGTTAAGCCATATTTTCAAGATTTTCACCTCTTATGAGCCATTCATGTTAAAGCAAGCGATCATGTAAGATTATTATCTACTCTCATGTTCAAGTTAGGCTCACTATTAGAGGTCAAACATTCTTATGATCTACTGAAGTCATGTCATCATCTATCTTACAAGTTATTCATGTTAAGGTTAAATTATGACTATTTCAAGTATTTTGTGGAATTATACTTAGCACCGATTGAGGTTTAATATGGGGGGCTCAACTCAAGGGGTCCTTATGTAAAGTCTTAGTCTCTAAACTATATGTCACCGTAGGATTACACATGATCTCTCTTATGCTTTCTAGTGGATCTATCTAGTTATACCACACCTTGTCGAGAGAGAGACATGCCTTGATCACCTTAATGAGGTGGTGACATGCCTCAAATTATTTATTGTATGGCTACCATGGAAAGTAGACCACACCTTGTCAAGGGGGTGATATGCCTCAATCACCTTGCCAAGGCGGTGAAATGCCTTGGATTCTAAGTAGTAGTTCACTTGGTCTATGTCGGTTAAGGTCTCTTCCCACACAAGTATTATGTACTATGCAAGTTGAAGGTTTTACAAGCATATTTTATAATAAGCATTGACAATGCATGCTTTGTTGAGATTATATATATCCATTGCTTATGATTATGCATTTTGAATATATTGGCTTATATTTTGTTGCATTGCATTCTGCATATTTAGTACATTCAAATGTACTAATGCATACTCTATGCTTAGATGATATTACCATGTATGGGCCAGAGCTCATTTTGATGATCCTCCACATGTCTAGTTTAGTACTTTGGAGATAAGCATAGGTGAGTCCTCAAGTTTGAGGACACTATCTATATTACTCTTGCCATTTCAAGACTTCATTATGTTGAAAACTTGTTATTATGAGGGTGAGCCTGAAAAATGTCTTGGCCCCCTCTCCATTCCAAGTTGGAGGTGTATTGGATATTATGATGTACTTATGCTATGATCTTGTCTTTTTTATGAATATCAAGATTTCCCTAGTCCCTCTCCTTTTTTTTATTTTATCTCTTGTTGTTTCTTAATTTACTCTCGTGACCAAGGATGTATGATTGATATTGTAATAGGCTTATTTATGGAACTTTAGGGTTCCCATTTATCATGTCACGTGTAGGACCTAGGCTTGGGTCATAAAAACTTGGTGTCAGAGCATTGGTTTGTTAATATTCCTTGGAAATCCAACACACCAAGTTGATCAGAGTCTTATTCCCCAAGCCGGAAGAGGATCCCCAAGAGCTCATCAATGAGGTGCATAGAGTGCTATGTATCATGGAGGGAAATTCGGAAGAGAAAGCAGAGTTATTGGCCTACTAACTCAATGTTATGGTCCAAATTTGGTTCACTCAATGGATGTTGGTGAAGGGAAATGATAATGTTATACCTTGGGAGGAGTTCAAAGATGCATTCCTCAGCCGGTTCTTTCTTATCTTGTTAGGAGAAGCTAAAATGATGGAGTTTATAAACCTTAAGCAAGGTACCATAAGTGTGAGGGAGTATGATGTTAATTTCAACAAGCTTTCCAAGTATGCTACAAATTGGGTAGTCGACCCTAGAGGTAGAATGAACAAATTTGTATAGAGAGTGTCTGACTTGGTTAATGAGAAGTGTTGTACCGCCATTCTAGGGGGTTATATGGATTGTCCCATCTGATTTCATATGCCGAGCAACTAGAGGGGTAAAGCTTAGTAAAAGAAGAAGTGGTAAGTCTAAAAGGGCTCGTTTTGAATATGGTTTCCAAGTATCCAAGGGTGGCTGGTTTCTTGAAGGCCACAAATTTCAATGTCAAGTGTCTTCCAATACTCTTAATAAGAGATTCACTAATTAAAATTCTATATTCCAAAGTGGTAATGGTGGAGTGTCTAATCCTGAGTGCTAAACATGTGGTAGAAACCATGTGGCCCATGCTTGAGAGACTCTAATGCTTGTTATGGTTGTGGTGAGGTGGTTTACAAGGTTTTTAATTGTCCCCATGCTTAAAACAAGGGTAGAGATGGTCGTCCTCAAGGCTAAGGTGATAATGCGGGTCCAAGGATAAAGGGAGGCCAAGAAGGGTGTTCTTCAAGGCAAAATAGATTCTATGCTCTCCTAGGATGGCAAGGGTTGGATGAGGTGCCTGATGATGTCATCGGTATGTTTTTATTTTGATGTATATCCACTAATAGATCCTGGTGCCACTCTTTTTTTCATTATTCCTTTTTTTTTCAAAAAACTTCATGTGAGTCCGGAATTATTCTATGAACCACATGAAGTGTCTATCCCTATTGGTGAGTCCATTGTTGTTAAAAGACTCGATAGAAATTGTCCCATGTTCATATTGCATAATGTCTTGTTTTGTGATTTTATTGAATTAGATATGGTGGATTTTGATGTCATTCTTGGGAAGGATTTGTTATATGTATATTATGCTTCCATTGATTTTAGAACCCTAGGGTTAAATACCAATTCCCTAATGAGCCTGTCCTTGAGTGGAAAAGTCATGATGTGGTGGTCAAGGGTAGATTCATTTCTTGTCTTAAAGCCCAAAAGTTGATTTCTAAGGGTTATCTTTATTATCTTGTGAGGGTTAGGGATGTTGAGTCCAAATTCCTTCCAATTGAGTCAGTTCTGGTGGTTAATGAGTTTCTTGGTGTCTTTTACGATATCCTATCGGTTTTCCTCCCGAAAGGAAAATAGACTTTGGTATAAATGAAACGACCCCAAAAAGTGCCCAAAAATGTGGCTCAGAAGTGCCCGAAATCGTAATTTACATATATCTCAAAATCCGTGCATGATATAAAAAGTTTAACTTTATATTCTTTATAAGGGGGTCAAATTGAGTGTGAAATAGGTCTAATCCCATTTTAAGCAATCGTATAAAAATTTGGAAATGCAAAATGCGATTTCCAGAGAGCAATCTATGCCTCTGGCATGACGTGCCAAGGGCATGCTACTGGGTATTTTTGTGAACTATTTTTCTATCTTGGTCCAAGACTTTTGGGTCTTGGTCCTAAATGTTCCGATGCATGAACATACCTAAGTTCTATGTTAGAGGTGTTCTTGGACATGTTATGTATAATGCCATGAGCTTTGACTCTCTCTTGACTCTTGATGTTTATGATATTAAAGTTGTTTCTTAGCTCTATTTGTCCCTATTTACATATTCTTATTGTATTTGATTGCTTATGTGACCATGGATGTGTAATGATATGTTAAGAGGCTTGTTTGGGGTCTCTTCGGGTTCCCTAGGTGCCGTGTCAGGTCTAGACCTTAGGTTTAGGTAATGAAAAACTTAGTATCTGAGCACTAGGTTATTAGTGGTCCTCTCCATCCAACACACTGCATCGATTAGAGTCTTATTCATAGTTGTGTTATGCACCACAATTATGGGTAAGAGGCTTTAACATGTTTTACAAAATGTTTCCCTTCTTCTTACTCTATGTCATGCTGTAGAAGTTAAGGTAAGGTATTATCCCCTAACAAGTGTTCTTTGCTATGTTATATCATGCCTAACACAAGAGGAAGAAGAGCCCGCACACCCAAGGAACAACCGACTCATGGTGAGATCTAGGATGCTCTCACTTTGCTTATACAAGTTGTGGATAATCAAGCCAATCAAGGGGCCCAAGCCCCTCATGCTCTTACTTCGGCATCTCACATGAGAGACTTCATAAGGATGAACCCACCAGAATTCTATGGGTCTAAGGTAGATGAGGACCCTTAAGAGTTCATTGATGTGGTCTACAAGGTATTGGCTATCATGGGTATTAGGATGGAGGAGAAGATGGAGTTGGCAGCTTACCGACTCAAAGGGGTAGCATAAATATGGTACAATCAATGGAAGGAGGAGAAGGGAATCAATAATGTGGTGTTTGGGGAGGAGTTCAAGGTGGCTTTTCTTAATTCGTTCTTCCCTCTTGAACTTAGGGAGGCTAAGATGGTGGAATTTATGAATTTGAGATGGGGGTCTATGATTATGAGGGAGTATACCTCAAGTTTAATCAACTCTCTTAATATGCTCCCCACTTAGTTACCGACCCAAGGTATAGAATGAACAAGTTTGTGATGGGTGTTTTCGATTTGGTAAGTGAGGAATATCGGTACGTTATGTTGATTAGTGACATGGATTTGTCCTGTTTTCTAACCTATGCTGAGCAAATGGAGGAGGAAAAGTTTAGGAATAAGATGGGTAATGAGGCCAAGAGGTTCTGCGTTGAGGGAAGGTTCCAAAGTCGAAAAGTTGGCCGGTTTCATCAAGGCCAAGGGTCTTCTCTTGCTTCTAATAGGGGGTTTGCAAATGACTTCACAAGGGACCAAGGTGTTGGTGGTGTGGTTCCTAATAATATGTGTCCAAAATATGGTAGGGACCATAGGGGCCCATGTTTGAGAGACACTAATGCATGTCATAGGTATGGAGATGTTGGGCACAAAAAGATTGATTGTCCTCGTAACTGCAACAAGGGTAAGGAGGTCCATCCACAAGGTGCAAATGTGGTTCCTTTGGTAGAGAGGTGGTGAACAAGGTGGTTCCCCAAGGCACAATCGATTTTATGCTTTGTATGGAAGGCAAGGGGCTGATGAGGTGCTCGATGTCATCACAGTTATATTAAAAGTCTTTGATTTTAATGTATATGCATTGATTGATCTAGGTGCCTCTATTTCTTTTGTTACCCCTTTCGTTGCCAAAAAGTTTCATGTTGAACCCGAATTGCTGTATGAATCATATGAGGTGTCTACTCCTATTGGTGCATCTATTGTCGCTAGAAAGATCTATAGAAATTGTCCCATTTGCATCTTGAATAAAATATTGCATTATGATCTTGTTGAGTTGGATATGGTTGAATTTGATGTCATTCTTGGGATGGATTGGTTGCATGCTACTATGCCTTTATTGATTGTAGAACCCATAGGGTCAAATTCCAATTCCCAAATGAACCTATCCTTGAGTAGGAGAGTCATGTTATGGTGGCCAAGGGTAGGTTCATCTCTTACATTATAGCCCATAAGTTGATCTCTAAGGGGTGTCTTTATCATCTTGTGTGGCTTAGGGATGTGGAGTCCAAAGTCCTTCACATAGAGTCGGTTCCGGTGGTAAATGAGTTTCTTGATGTCTTTCCAAATGACCTTCCTAGTGTTCCCCCCAAAAGGAAAATAGATTTCGGTATAGACCTCTTCACAGACATTCAACCCATTTCTATTCCCCTTTATTGTATAGCCCTGGCTGAGTTAAAGGAGCTGGCTCAAGTGACTTGTTGGAAAAGGATCTTATTAGGCCTAGTAAATCACATTGGGGTGCAGTGGTGTTTTTCGTGAAAAAGAAGGATGGGTTTCTTAGAATATGTATTGACTACCGACAACTTAATAGGGTTACCATAAAAAAAAGGTATCCTCTTCTAAGAATTGATGATTTGTTTGACCAGTTGCAAGGGGCTAGCCACTTTTTTACAATTGATCTTTGGTCTGGGTATCATCAAGTGAAGGTGAGGGTGATATCCCTAAGATGGCTTTTGGACTAGGTATGGGCATTCTGAATTCATTGTGATGTATTTTGGGTTGACCAACATATCAACTATCTTCATGGATCTCATGAATAGGGTCTTTAATACCTTGATTTGTTTATTGTGATCTTCATTGATGATATTTTGATCTCTTCTCATAGTGAAGAGGAGCGTGTGGCTCATTTGATGATAGTGTTGTAAAGATTGAGGGAAGAGAAGTATTATGCTAAATATAAGAAGTGTGAATTTTGATTGAAAGAAGTTTCCTTTCTAAGTCATATGGTGTCGGGGGATAGCACTAAGGTGGATCCTAAAAAGATGAATGTGATTAGAAATTGGCCTAGGCCATTGACCCAATCGAACATTAGGAGCTTCTTGGGCTTAGCGGGTTACCACCTGAGATTTGTGAATGGGTTCTCTTCTATTTCATCTCCCATGTCTTATATTGACTCAAAAGAAGGCTAAGTTTGTGTGGACATAAAAGTGTGAGAAGAGCTTCCAAACCTTGAAAGATAAGTTTGTGTCCGCTCTTATTTTGTCTCTACTGGAAGGGATAGAAGGATTTGTTGTGTATTGTGATGCTTCCAGGGTTGGTTTAGGTTATGTTTTGATGCAAAATTGTAAGGTAATAGCCTATGCTTTTAGGCAATTCAACGTGTATGAAACAAATTATCCTACTCATTATTTGAATTGGCCGTTATGGTTTTGGCATCATTATTTATATGGGTGCATGTTGATGTGTTTACCGATCATAATAGCCTCCAATATGTGTTCACCCAAATAGATCTCAACTTAAGGCAAATAAGGTGGTTAGATCTTCTTAAGGATTATGATATGAGTGTGCATTATCAACCCGGTAAGGCTAATATTGTGGCAGATGCTTTTAGTAGGGTGTCAATGGGTAGCCTAGATCATGTTGATGGTGGTGGCATAGAGGTGGCTAAGGAGGTCCATCGGTTGGCTAGATTGGGGGTTAGTTGGAAGAGGTTGACAATGGTGGTATTGTGGTTATTGATGGTTCGAAGTCTTCCTTGGTTGATAAGGTAAAAGAAAAGCAAGATCTTGTTCCCTCCTTATTAGCATTGAATGACTTGGTGAAAGGGGGAAAGGTAGAGGTTTTCTTCCAAGGGAAACATGGTGTCCTTAGATACTAAGGTAGGTTATGTGTGTCTTGCATTGATGGCTTGAGAGAAAAGATTCTTGATGAGGCTCATGGTTCTTCCTATTCTATTCACCCCGGATCTACCAAGATGTATAGAGATTTGAGGGATGTGTTTTAGTGGGGAGGTATAAAGAAAGACATTGCCAAATTTATTTCTGGTTGTCATAGTTTCCAACAAGTTAAGGCCGAACATCAAAGGTCGGGTGGCCTATCCCAACATATTGAGGTTCCTACTTGGTAGTGGGAAGAGATTAATATGGATTTGTGGTTGGGTTTCCCAAGACTAGAAAGGGTTTTGATTCTATTTGGGTTATGGTTGATAATATGACAAAATTATTTCATTTTCTACTGGTTAAGACTACATATGGGGCTGAAGCTTTTGCTAAGCTATACATTTATGAGTTTGTGACGTTGCATGGGGTTCCCTTACCCATCATATCAGATTGTAGTGCTCAAATTACATCACATTTTTGAGGACTTTACAAAGCGGTCTTGGTACCAAAGTTAAACTTAGTATGACCTTCCACCCTCAAATGGATGGCCAAGCTAAAAGTATCCAAACTCTTGAGGATATGCTCAGGGCTTGTATTTTAGAGTTCAAAGGTAGTTGGGATGATCATCTTCCATTGATAGAATTTTCTTATAAAATTATCTATCATTCTAGCATTGGTATGGCTTCTTTTGAGGCCCTCTATACCAGGCGTTGTAGACAATAGGCTGGGTGGTTTAAAGTTGGAGAAATGACTTTGTTAGGTCCAGATCTGGTTATGGATGTTATGGAGAAGGTAAGGATGACTAGAGAAAGGTTGAAAACAACCCAAAGTCACCAAAAGTCTTATACTGATGTGAGAAGGAGGGAGCTTGAGTTTAAAGTTGGTGATTGGGTTTATTTAAAGGTGTCACCCATGAAGGGTGTAGTTTTCCTAGGTAAGAAGGGTAAACTAAATCCACAATTTGTTGGTCCTTTTAGGGTGATGAGGAGGGTTGGTATGGTGGCCTATGAATTGGAATTGCCTAGTGAAATGGAATTGGTTCATCCAGTCTTCCATGTGTCTATGTTGAGGAAGTGTGTGGGTGACCCTAAAGTTATTGTGCCTCTTGAAGTTGTGGGGGTGGTTGAAGACAACTTTACATATGAAGAAATTCCAGTAGAGATCTTGGATAGACAAGTGAAGGGGTTGAGGAACAAGGATCTTGCTTTCGTTAAAGTCCTTTGGAGGAATCAACAAGTCAAAAGTGCTACATGGGAGTCCGAAGCAGATATACAAAATCAATATCCTTATTTCTTCCATCCTACTCAAGCCTAAGGTACTAATTCTACAACTTTTATGTTATTTTATATCTCATGTTCGATCCCCTAAGTCATTTTGCATGCATTCATGTTTATATTGACAAGTTCATGGTGATTTTACACTGATGTTGAGAGTTTGAAAAATGGTGTTTTTAAGTGTATTGTTGCATACTCGTTGGGGCTGACCTCTTCATGATTATTCTTCTCATACATGTTTCTTTGATATTTGGGGATAAATGTTCCCAAGGGGGAGATATTGAAATGACCCAAAAAGTGTCCGAAAATGTGCCTCGAAAAAGCCCAAAATCATAATATCCATATATCTCAAAATTTGTGAGTGATATCGAAAATCCGACTTCATATTCTTGATCAGGGGGTCAAATTGAGTGGGGGATGGGTCTAACCCCGATTTTTAAGCAACCATATCAAAATATGGAAATCGGAAAATGCGATTTCAAGAGAGTAGTCCGCGCCCCTGGCGCGACGCGCCAAGGGCGCACTACTGTGCATATTTGTGGACTGTTTTTCTATCTCTATCCAAGACTTTTGGATCTTAGGCCTTAGTTTTCCTGACTGACATTACCGCTCCGATAAGAAAATGGTCACTGTCAACAATTAAGCTGACCAAAGGTTAAGGTCAAATCCACAAGGAATATGGGGCTTCACTACAAGAGTCCACTACTAATCATTTCAAGAATAAATAACTAAAATCTCTAAATGGGGGGGGTGGTGATTCAAAAAACAAAATAGAATAAACACTAAAAAAAGATATGAGGAAACACTCAATTTTAGGGACAACTTGCGAATCGTGTTTACCATGGTTCATTGACTCGATTTCCCTAGAAAACATAATTACAATTGGAAATTCGCATAAAGGACAATAACTTAGGTTCTTCCATCCCTATTATGAAGGTGAAGGTAGAATTTCACCATGAGAGTTGGTCGGCCACCATGGCGTGCCAACTAATCATTGCCAATTGTCCCAGTCAACCTCCCCTTGGTAAGGTTTGGATGATTAGATGAGAACACATCAATCGAGTCCTGTCATCTACTTCTCTTTTCCTATTTGTCACTACCTTTGTCAGGCTAGTGATAGTAGGCGGATTTTGGTGTTGGCCACCACTAAATTACAACCATAATGAAGGGAAATAGATAATACATGCAAACCCCATGAATTGCAAGAAACCGAGGTTATTTCAAGTCAACTACCCACGATTCCTACAACCCCAAGTTGTGGGTGCTTGGCTACTCATGGCTAAGGGAAAACAAGCAAACAAGCTAATACAAGACATAAATGAGAGTTTTACCAGAAGCACTGAAGAATTTAGGTACCACAAGTTGCAAACCCAAAAGTTTGATTGATTAACAATGAATACAAAGCAAGATTTGTAATCAAAAGTGGGTTTTGTAAGAGAAAATGATAAATTAACAAAAAAAAACTAAGAAAAGATTCAAAGATGATGATAAAATGTCTCCCAGTCGAACTCTGTTTCTAAAAACCTAACTTAAAATATATAGTATTTATGAAATAACCCTAGAATTTACACAGAAAAGATAGATGATAGTTTATAAGTTTCGGAGATATGACTCGTAGGTCATCTACGAGTTGCAGTCGGGGTCTCGTATCAAGTTCTTGGCATATTTGACTAAACTAATACAACCCATAGGTACAAGTCATTTCTTGAGCAATGACTCATGCACTCCTATCGTAGTCTTGGCCTTCAGTTTTTGGTCCAATATTTAGGCCCTCTGATTCTTGCTACGAGTCCTCTTATACGAGTTCGTGGTGAGACTTACGACTCGTAGGATGGCCTCGTAGATGTGGCCATCACTTAACCGATTTCTAAATTTTGGTCTCTGATTCTTGCTATGACACACCTTATGACTCGTAGTTTCGCTATGACTAGTAGGTGTGCTCATATGTCCTAAGCTTCAACAAAATCTGCAACTTTTCTTCGAAATCATGCAAACCTAACTTTTCTTCAAGAACAACACAAAAACACTTAAAAACCATAAAAAGAAGAACTTAAAAAATCACTTGTTTTAGGCATCAAATATGTTGTATTTTGACAACACATCAACACCATCAACTTAGAATTATTGCTTGTCTCAAGCGGCGACTCGATCTACGCAGACAAAAAGAAATACATAGCAGCTATACTAATGGCATATACAACAACTCCTTTGATTCAGGTACCCAACTACCATTTTGAAAAAAAGATTGCAAAGTTATTAAGCAGCATAAGAATATAATGAGATACCTGGCAATCCAACTATGACAAGCTAAGAAGCATCAACCGTGCACAATTGCTAGATAGTCATATGCTACTCAAGTGGTGCAAATGCCCTCACTAGAAAGAAGTACCTCATACTCAATCAAAAGCACTTAGAATTTAGGGACTGAGGAAGCATTCTAACTCCCATAATTCAAATTCATGCATATTGTCTGACACCATAAGCTTGCCTCTATACTAATCCTCTAGCTTGGTGATAAAGTGGAATTGGATCACTTTAGGACTTATAGGCTTGTAACATAGGTTTAGGGTGCTTCGGTATGGTGTCTTGGGCAAGTAGCGACTAAAAACTATCCTTGAACCATGTTTACCAACACTTTTTGCTTTAATAATTTAACCCTTTTTAAAATACATCCATATTCTCCTATTTTGAACTTTTCTCGAGTGCTTTCTTTCTCTTTTTCAGCTATACCTCGATTTTAAACTCATTTTTGCTACTTTTTCTCAACTCAAGGCACTTTTCTCTTCTATTTCTTCACTCAGTTCATGCTTTTTCATTTCTTTCTTTATTTCCCAACTAACCACCTTATTATTATTGCTTTACCACAATAAGGGCCACCCTAAACTTAGGCTTTTAGCCTTAGGTTAAGTACACAATATCTATGCCTCAAGCCAGGGCCACCAACAGCACCCACCCTCAACTTACTCCTTTGGCCTCAATCAACGTTCACATGTTCAATGACAGACTAGGGCCAATATCAAGGTATTTCATTAAACAAGGTTAAGCTAGCCAAGTGTCAAGAAAGAATGAGTACATGAAAAGCTCAAAAGTTTGGAGCAAGGTATTCACTAACTTATCAGGTAGGTCATTTAGGCTAAAAGTGGGTTCACTCAAAGAAAAATGGCCTAAGATCCCTTCCATATCCACCATATCACAAACCAATCTTACAGTACTAAGGAAAATTCTGAGTCCATACAAGATATATGAATGCAACATAATAAGCTCACAACACACATGGCAATTGCATCAACAATCAAGTATAGACTAACAGTTTATGCTTCACAGTTTACTTTCACAATATCAGAACAAACATTGCCAGATACTCAAAGATGTATGTACACATCAACAACTACAATCTCAAAAATTTTGAGGGTACCTAATTTTTCATCAAAACTTCAAAAACACATCTAAAAATTATGTATATGCCAATAGATAACACTACTATGAATTTAAACATTATCTACACTACCTAAACATGTCGGTTCAACAGAAAAGTAAACATCCACAAGGAAAAAGAATAATGGCAAGAAACCCTTGGGATCAAAATAGGGGAAGTTATGGGCTTAAGGCTACTCAGACTTCACCTTAATCTGTAACTTCCCATACCCCACCAAAACAAGATACTTTGTCCTCAAATTAAAAATAGGTACTAAGACATACACAATAAAAACATTAGATATATATACATTAAAAATTGATATCCAAAACCAAAATAAATAAAGTATGCAATCATAAAACATTTAAAACCAACATCAAAATAATATTGTCTAACAAGAGAATAAAATATCCATAAATAAAAGTATGTGCAGGGTTCAAAAAAGGTGAAACATCATGGTGCATCAAGCACCGGTCTGTGGCTGGTTTGTGGGCTCATGAGGCACCAACTTCTCCTTAGCAATCCATGAACTACCCTCTCCATGTGGGGTGTGTTGCTCTCGATCTCTCTGAATAACTGCCAACAATAGCGACTCCTGCACCACCTCCTCAGGTATGAGCTATTCCTCTTGTCTTGGCCTTTTCCAAGCCTGCTATGAATAATCATCATGCTCAAGGGGCCTCTTTCCATAGATGTTCGGACAATCATCTTTACTCGAATACCTCATCGTATGTTGGTGCCACCTCCAGGACTACAATAAGAGCTGCCAACATCTGTAATAATTCAGCTTTAAACTTGGCTAACTCATCCATCACAACACTCGTGTCAGCTAGCCAAGCTCCCTCAAGTCACCACTGGACTCTTGCCTCGAAGGCATCTACTTGAGCATCTACTGCTCTAACTTGCTCATCTACCAGATCGCGGGTGAATGCCTTCATCCACTCCTTTGTGTCTCGTATAGTTTGATCAACCCATGGCCGGACCCGTGTTAATATACTTGAAGCCTGGGCTCTGTCGTAGCCACCCTGTGTAATAATGCCTAAAAAATAATCGAAAAAGTAAGAGAATAACCTGTAATGTAGCTGCTAGTGATGCTGGAGTACTTGAGGATAGTGTGGGCTCGATCTCTATAGCTGGTGTGGTCCTTGTAGCAGCTGGAGTCGACCCCTGAGTCTGGGGCTTTACTCGTAATGGCTCTGGGATAGGTGGAGGAACAGCTCTCTACAGGGTTACAGGGTTCTTGTTGGCCTTGATTAGGCAAGGATTCATCATGTGCAGCACCTCTACATGAGGGTGCAAGTAGGGAGAGATCGATACCCCAACTGCCTTGCTTAACTTGTGTATCAGAATGGGAAATGGCAAGGCCTATTGAGTGAAGACGGCTGACTCATATATATATTCCATCATAATCCGAGCCCAATCAATTTTGTACCCCATCAAAATGCTAGCCAACAACAAAACTCTTCCCAATGTGATCAAAGTATGTGTGAAAGTTGGTCTGATGCGCCAGCGAATAATGGACCACCAAAATTTTGCCCTAAATGAGAGATAAGCCTTCAAAATATACACCATGTGGTTTGTAACCCATGTTGGCTGAACACCCTTCTCATAAACTTGACTCGCTATCCACCTAAGGAGTTTTGTTCTCAACCCGGCATCCTTCTGATTTATAGCCTTTCTCATCTCTACAATCCAATGATCATATTCCGCAATGGAATGTGGCACTCTATTGCATGGACCAAACTGCACTCTCCGAATAGTTTCTTATGAGATATATACGACCTTCCCTCTGACTAGGACTTCACTCAATTGTGGCTGCTCAATGGGCTTCTTGAGCCTTGGCACATCTCTGAATAGCAACATAGTAGCAGGTATTAAACTCCCTAACTACATAAGGGGCATACTTCTCCAGTACCTGTGACAACCAACCAAGTCCACGCCGCTCAATTTCGGCCTCTAACCCTAGTACACTACTTAGTCCTGAATCTTTCAGCCTAGCTTCGTCATGAAATCTCCTCACTGGCCTCCCTTGGCTTTTCAGCTCTAGTCACTTTTCATAAATCTCTTTCATCCCTGGGACACACCTCTCATGTTTTGGGGGTCTATGGAGGTGACAGTGTAAGCAGAATCGGCTGGCTGTGGGGAAGTAGTATCCTCATGCTGAGCTTAAGATGGCTCAAGAGAACTGAACTCAAAAAGTGAGGTATCATCATCTAACCCTTCCTCATCACTCTATTCTTTAGACTGGGAGGGGCTAATTACTTCCATCGAAAACCTTGTTTGTGATCTGGACAAGGGCATGTTGGCTTTGGAGTCAGGCTACACGTTGGTCTCCTCAATGGATTGATCTTCATCAGGTGCTTCATCCCTCAATTAGTGTCCTAGGGTTGGGGCAACAACTCTTCGTTTCTTGGAGACATTGTCTCTGTAAAACCATCACAAACCAAAGCATAAGCCCCATGATGTCTTGTACCAACAAGATACATATAAAATAATCAAACATCACATAATAAAATTTTTTAAGTAAAATGACTGAACCAGGTGCAAGGTTGCAGATACATGGTAGAGGTACGACTTGCATGGTGACCTACGAATTGTATGGTAGCCTTGTAGTTCCGAGCTATCTAAGGAAAATGCATTATAGAATTAGCTCTAAGATGTAATTGCGACTCGTAGGGTGTCCTATGAGTCGTAGGTTGAGCTCGTATCTCATTTTAGGGATATTTTGAGAGTTCAGATGCGATGAGTCTCGCACGGAAAATGTTAAGGTATCTTAGTTTACTATTGCTTGCTACAAAGGGCCACTACGACTCGTAGCATAACCTACAACTCATAGTGGGTACTCATAGAAGAAAATAGAGAGCACCCAGGGTACGTACAACCCTCCCACAAAGACCGACAACTAACTAGAAAGCATTAGGGATTACAAAAGCAAAAACATGGGCGACATAACATCAAACATAAACATTCTTAATTACTAATCATTTCAAGATAAATCATGAATTTTTCCCTATCTAATCAAAGCACTTCTAATAGTAAAAAAAACATCAATGCATATTAAAAGGGATACACATGAGTAAATTACCATAAGAGAATTATAACACCCCCAACCCAAAAATTTCATCCCCACATAATCTCCACAAGATAATGACCCATAAAATACACAACAAAGCACATGGCCATAAGATCATACATCAAGGTCACCCAACAAAGGTGGAATTCAAGATTCGAACTTTACAGGGACATAGACAGTTAAGCATCATAGTTTTCCTACTTCTGCAATCACTATCACATTATTTTCCTAATCATGCTTATAAGGCGTTCAGTCAAAAATCCATAAGATAAGACTATTTTAGAGATAAATCGAAATTAACCATGAGAACTTACTAGATGAATAGATGAATGAATGATGAGAAGAAGAAAAAGTAGGTCGAGTTCTAGGTGTAAAATTCACTTGTTGGGGAAAGTTAGTGGGTGAATAATTTAGCGGATGAATGAACTAGTGAAAGGGGATGATAGGGGGAGTTATAAGGTAAAATGAGATGCCTCATGAAGGGACATGAAGAACCAAAAGACATTCATCTTTTAAAACTCAAATGGTTCACCTTTTAAGATTCTGCAGATCGATTTTACGAGACTCGACTACGAGTCATAAGGCGTCATACGACTCATAAATTCTAGTCTCGTAGCAAAACTAATGGTTAGGAAATTTTGATTTCATACCTGGGTACTACGAACCGCACTTACAACTCGTAGAGGACCATACGAATCTTAAGGTTGGCTTGTAGCGCATGTGCCCACTTTTGAGACTTACTATTTCCTTCTACGAACATGACTATGAGCTTTGTTGATGAGTACGACTCATAGCCTTGCTCGTATATGTTGTTTCAAGTATAAGTTTCTCCACTCTTCAGTTCTTGTTTTTTTCTTGCACCCAAATCCTTAAGATCCACTATAATGCAAGTCGACACAACTAGTTCAAAGTCTTAGCAATCTCAATAAAATATTAACTACCACTAAACAAGCTACATAAATGAAAATGTATCAAAATAAATCTAAACACAAAAGATGCTTTGGTTGCCTCCTAAGAAACGCCTTGTTTAATGTCGTTGCTTGACTATGCCATCATGGATAATCAGACTTCTCCATGAGTCTCGTTGTTACTATGTTTACTCCTCATTTGCTCATATTGCACCTCCTCAAGCTTCTAAGCTAGTTGTTTCATCTTGTCTCCAAGCCTTTGCGTTGATATAGTTTGTTGTTCCATCTTCTAGATACCTTTGAGAACATCAAATTTTATATCCCTAACAATATCACCTTGCTCATTGACCTTAATCAGGACTTGCTCAATCATATGCTCAATTTTTGTTAGCTTATCAGTGATGCAATGTTGGGGCAGTAACCTTGGCCAATTTAACAAATTCCCGCTTTTTGGTTTACTTGGGGCTCCCTTCGAAGCACTAGTGGATGGTCCGACTTGTCCTTGAGAGGGTTGATAGACTTGGGCAACTGCAGATAGCTTATCCATAAGCTTGGTGATCTGATTAAATGGTCTTTTTATGAAATCCCAACAGACCTCTCCAAACAACGTGTTAGCATGCCCTTGTTGCTCGGTGGTTAGTGCTCTGTAGAAACTGCCCACCAATTCATCATTAGTCAGACCATGGTTTTGATTCGCTGCCAAGCACTGCTTCTATCTTTCCCAAGCCACTACCAAAGATTCTTCTAACACTCTTTTGAAGTTACAGATATAATTTTGTATCTTTTTCTTGTTGGATTCCTTATAGAAGTTCATGAGGAATTGACATCGGATGGGAGAATTGACCACCATTCCGTAACTTCACTCCAAAGAGTCATGGGGAAAACCCGAAGGGCCATAGCCTTCCAAACAGGATGTCTTGTCCCAAGGACCCCCATCTACGTTTGAGTAAAATTTTGCAGGTGAATTTGGAGATCTGCAAAATCTTGCCCATAAAACAGGCTCGCCTCTACAAGGTTTCCAACAAGTCAGTTTGTAATGTAGAACTTTTGTTAAGTCATAGTGCCAACTAAACTATACTTAGAATGAACTAACAAAAACAAAAACAAAAGTAAAATACATGAGATTCTAGAAATCAACACTAGAGCTAACTAATAGTGAATTCAAGTAAAAACCTAGTCATATTCCCCAGCAACAACACCATATTTTTTGACTGATGTGCACGATCTAATAAGAAAGTGGTCGCTGTCATTAATTAACCTAACAAAAGGTTAGGGTCAAATTCACAGGGAAACAAGGCTTGACTACAAGAGTCACTACTAATCATTTCAAGCATAAATAACTAAAATCTATAAATGGGGAGGGGGGTTTGTAATTCAAAAACAAAATAGAATAAGCACTAAACTAAGATGCGAGGAAAACTTGGGAATCATGTTCACCATGGTTTATTGACTCGATTTCCCTAGGCAACATAACTACAATTGGAAATTCGCATGCAGGATGATAACTTAGTTTCTTCCATCCCTCTTATGAAGGTAAAGGTCCAATTTTACCATGGCACTTGATAGGCCACCATGGCGTGCCAACTAACCATTAATAATTGTACCAGTCAACCTCCCTTTTGTGAGGTTTGATTGATTAGACGAGAACACATCAATCGAATCCTATCATTTACTTCCCTTTTCCTATTCATCACTACCTTGGTCGGGCTAGTGATAGTAGGCGGGTTTGGTGTTGGCCACCACCAAACTACTATCACAATGAAGGAGAAATAGACAATACATGCAAATCCCAATCGTAGAAATGCAAGAAACCTAGGTTATTTCAAGTCAACTATCCACGATTCCCACAACCCCAAGTTGTGGGTGCTTAGATACTAATGGCTAAGGCAAAACAAGCAAATATTCTAATACAAGACATAAATAAGAGTTTTACCACAAGCACTGAAGAATGTAGGCACCAAAAGTTGTAAACTCAAATGCTTGATTGATCAACAATAAATACAAAACAAGATTTGTAATCGCCAAAATGGGTTTTCCAAGAGAAAATTATAAAGTAACTAAAAACACTAAGAAAAGATTCAAAAGATGATGACAAAATGACTCCCAGTTGAACTCGTTTTCTAAAATTCTTAAACTATATATAGTATTTACAAAATAACTTTAGAATATACACAGAAAAGACAACTGGCAGCTAATAAGTCTCACAGGTATCGCTCATAGGATGACCTATGAGTCGTAGTTGACGTCCTGTATCAGGTTCTTGGCATCTTTGACTTAACTGGTACGAACCCATAGGTAAGAGTCGTTGCTTGAGCTGTGACTTGTATGTTCCTCTCATAGTCTTGGCCATCAGTTTTTGGTCCAACATTTTGTCCCTTTGATTCTTACTATGAGTCCTCGTATACGTGTCATGGTAAGACTTACGACTCATAGGATGTCCTTGTAGGGGTGACCTCCACCTGGCGTATTTCTAAATTTGTGGTCTTTGATTCTTGCTATGACACACCTTACGACTCACAGCTTGGGCTATGACTTGTAGGTGTGCTCATACATCCGGATCTTCAATAAAATCTGTAAGTTTTCTTCAAAATCTTGCCAACTTAACTTTTCTACAAGAATAACATAAAAACACATAAAAACCATAACAAGTCGTATTAAGAACTCACAAAATCCCTTGTTTTAGGCATCAAATGTGTTGTATTTTGACAATACATCAATTCCCATGAGTGAAAATACCTATACTTAGTCATATTTCACGCTCTTATCATTCAAGACATACCCCAATACTCACTTAAACACATAGACACATATTTCACTCCAAATATTAAGTCCTAAAACTCATTAGGATCTTCATGTTCTCATTCAAGCTTCAAGTCTCCATTTCCAATCTTCTTTAAGGATTCTCCAAAGTCAAGGTATGTGGGTTTCTTTAATGGGTTCCTTTCACCCATGATGCCCAAGTTTTCTTTTACCTAAAATTGAATGATTTAAAGTTGATTTACTCATGGGTCTTACTTAATATGAATTTCAATGCATAGTATGTTGGGCTTTCATGAAATTATGATTGTTTTAGCATGATTTGACCTATGAATCTAAGATATATTATGTGATTTTATAAAGGGTTTTGATGTATATTGCTTTAGGGCCTTACAAAGTATCTATTGATGATTTTACAATAAATTTTCTAGCATGATTTCAATCTTGAATTGCATGATTTTACACTAGCACTACACACCCGCCAAGTGTTTGATAAAATGTTTGGTTAATGTATTTTGAGAAATTAAAGTTCCAATGCATGTCTTATGAGTTCAATGACTTTATGATGATGAAAGGAAAGCATGTATATGATATTCTCCTATATAATATTAGAAAATGACCATGCCTTACTCGGGGGTTTAAGAGCCCGGTAACCATGTCGAGGGCTTTGTACCTTGATACTAATAAAGGGGTTATGCCTTGATATCCAGATTGAGGGGTTAGTACCTTAATCTCTAGGGGTGGTAGAGTGCGACTATCCACTAACCTGTCAAGGTGTTCGTACCTTGGTAACCGGGTTAAGGGGTTAGTTCCTCAATCACCATGAGTGGCAGGGTGCGACAATCCACCAACCAACCAAAGAGGTTTGTGACTTCGTAACCTATGGGTTCTATAATGATGGTATCTTCTTACACATGTATTATATTACATGTAAGCATGATTTACTTAAGCATTGATCATACATGCCATATTGTTATTATGCTATCTATTGCTGACTATTATGTGTTTTCGTTATGATGCCTATATCTTGTTGCATTGCATCATACATACATTATACATTCAAACGTACTAACATATACTCTATGCCTACATGATGTTACCACCTAGGAACCAGAGCCCCACTTGATCATCCTCCTCCACATGGCTAGTAGGATCTCTCCCAAGCTAGTTGGTGAGTCCTCCAGTCTGGGATAATGTTTTTGTTCGTATGTTATGTATTACAACTCTTTTTTTATTATATATTTTGACTATGAGGGTGCGCCCAGTTGCTTGTCTTGGCCCCAGCTAAGTTCTATGGTTAGAGGTCCTGTTGGACATGTTATATATAATGCCATGAGCTTTGACTCTCTCTTGAATCTTGATGTTTATGATATGAAAGTTGTCTCTTACCCCGTTTATCCCTATTTACATACTCTTATTGTATTTTATTACTTTCGCGACCAAGGATGTGTAATGATATGTTCAGAGGCTTGCTTGGGGTCCTTTCAGGTTTCTCATGTGTCGTGTCACTCTAGGCCCTAAACTTGGATCGTGACAATAGACCTCCTTCCTGATACTCAACCCATTCCCTTTTCCCCTTACCGTATGGCCCTAGTGGAATTGAAGGAGATGAAGGATCAATTGAGGGTTTTATTGGAGAAGGGTTTCATAAGGCCTAGTAAGTCACATTGGGGTGCACCAGTTATTTGGAAGAAAAATGATAGTTCTCTTAGAATGTGCATAGATTACCAACAACTTAATAGGGTTACCATAAGGAACAAGTACCCTCTACCAAGGATTAATCACCTTTTTGATCAACTACAAGGGGCTAGTCACTTTTCTAAGATTGCTCTTTGGTTTGGATACCACCAAGTGAATGTGAGGGAGTCTGATATTCCCAACATAGCTTGTCGGACTAGGTATTAGCACTTAGAGTTTGTGCTTTTGTCCTTCGGGTTCACTAATACACCGGCCATATTTATGGATCTCATGAATAGGGTCTTCAAACCCTACCTTGACATGATTGTAGTAGTCTTCATTAATGATATATTGATTTATCATCGGAGTGGGGAAGAGCATGTGAGTCATTTGAGGGTGGTGTTGCAAATCTTAAGAGAGGAAAGGTTGTTTGTTAAATATGAAAAATGTGAATTTTGGTTGAAAAAGGTTCTTTTCTAGGGCATGTGGTGTCGAGTGATGGCATTAAGGTGGATCCTAAGAAGACGGAGGTAATTAGGAATTGTCCTAGACCCTTGACTCCATTGGATATTAGGAGTTTCTTGGGGTTTGGTGTGTTACTACAGGAGGACTTTGAATGTTTTTTCTTCTATTACTTCTCCTATGACAATGTTGACCCAAGAGAAGGCAACCGAAAGGATTGGAAGGGTTTTTGGTATATTTGATGCCTCAAAAATTGGTTTGGGGTGTGTTTTAATGCAAAATGGCAAGGTGATAGCATATGCCTCTAGAATTTGTGGTCGTGGTGTTTGCTTTGAAAATTTGGTAGCACTACTTGTATAGGGTTCATGTTGATGTGTTTACCGATCACAAGATTCTCCAATATGTGTTCACCTAAAAAGATCTTAACTTAAGACAAATAAGGTGGTTAAAGCTCTGTAAAAATTATGATATGAGTGTTCATAATTATCTCAGCAAAGCTAATATTGTGGTTGATGCTCTAAGTAGAGTGCCCATGCATAGTCTAGCTCATATTGATGATGGTGGCAAGGAGGTGGCTAGAGAAGTTCACTGGTTAGCTATATTAGGGTTTAGGTTGGACGAATTTGAAAATTGTTGTGTAGTGATTGTTGATGGTTCTAAATCTTGTTTGATTGTGGAAGTAAAGTAAAAAGAAGATCTTGACCCTGCTTTGTTAGAGTTGAAGGCCTTGGTGAAAGATGGTAAAGTGGAGGTTTTCTCCTAAGGGGGAGATGGTGCCATTAGGTACCAAGGTAGGTTCTGTGTGCCTAATTTTGATGACTTAAGGGAGTTGATCTTGAAGGAGGCCCATAATTCATCCTACTCTATTCACCCCGATTCTACAAAGATGTATAGAGACTTGAGGGAGGTGTATTGGTGGGGTGGTGTGAAGAGAAATATTGCCAAATTCATATCCGGATGTGACAATTGCCAACAAATGAAAGTCAAACTTCAAAGGCTGGGTGGCCTAGCCCAAGACATAGAAATTACTATTGGATGTAGGAAGAGATCAACATGGATTTTGTGGTTGGGTTACTTAAAACTAGGAAATACTTTGACTCTATTTGGGTTGTTATGGATATAATAACAAAAGTCGGCTCACTTTCTACCGGTTAAAACCACTTATGGTGCTGAAGATTATGCCAAGTTGTATATACATGAGTTCCTTGGATTGCATATGGTGCTTTTGTCTATCATTTCGGATCGTAGTTCTCAATTCAATTCTCACTTTTGGAGGTCCTTCCAAAGAGGTCTTGGTACCAAGGTAAGCTTAGCATGACTCTTCATCCTCAAACAGATGGTCAACCCAAGAGGACTATCCAAACCCTTAAGGATATGCTTAGAGCTTGTGTTTGGGAGTTTGAGGGTAGTTGGGATGAGTATCTTCCATTTACTGAGTTTGCTTACAATAATAGCTACCATTTAAGCATTGATATGGCTCTCTTTGAAGCTTTATATGATAGGCATTGTAGATCCCAAGTTGGGTGGTTTGAAATGGGGGATATCGCTTTGCTAGGTCTGGATTTGGAAACGGAGGCCTTACAAAAAAGGTGAGGTTGATAAGGCAAAGATTGAAAAAAGCCCAATGTAGACAAAAGTCCTACTAAAATGTAAGGAGAAGAGATCTTGAGTTTAAGGTTGGCGATTGGGTTAACTTGAAAGTCTCACCCATGAAGGGTGTGGTCCGGTTTGGCAAGAAAGAAAAATTGAGCCCATGGTTTATGGGACCTTATAGATTTTTGAGGAGAGTAGGTAAGGTTGCCTATGCGCTGGAGTTGCCGATGGAGATGAATAAGGTTCATCTGGTCTTCCATGTATCCATGTTGAGAAAGTGTGTGGGTGACCCAAGTTCTATTGTGCACTTGGATTTTGTGGGTATTGTAGAAGATAATTTGACCTATGAGGAGGTCTCGGTGGAGATTTTAGATAAATAAGTGAAGAGGTTGAGAAACAAAGATGTTGCTTCCGTCAAGAAACTTTGAAGGAATCAACAAGTTGAAAGTTCTAAATGGGAAGCCGAGGCAGACATGAAAAATCAATACCCATATCTCTTCCACTCTACTCAAGTCGAAGGCGAGAATTTAAGTCCCCTACATAATTTCAAGTCTTAAGTTTCAGCCCTCATGTCATTTTACATGCATTCATATTTATGGTAACGAGGTTGTGGTGATATTTGACATTCATGTTGAGATTTTTGTAAAATAATATTTAAATGCATTTGTTGCATTTATGTCGAGATAAAGTCTTCATGATTACTTCTCCTATGCATGTTTCTTTGACATTCGAGGATGAATGTTCCCAAGGAGGAGATATTGAAATTCCCCACAATGTGCTCCGAAATGCCCATAATCGTAATTTCCAAGTATCTCAAAGTTCGTGCTTGATATGGAAAATCCAACTTCATATTCTTGATTCGAGGGAAAAATTGACTGAGAGATGGGTATAACCCAGATTTTAGAAGACTCGTAGTAAAAAATAATTTTCTCTAATATTTTTAATTTTGGTGCGCATATGCAACAAGGCAGCAATGCGGGTGCATGGATCAGTACAAAACTTCCTCCGCGATGGGTCTGCGTCACGGACTAGACGTGTACCAGTATAATATTTTCCTTACTTTTTCTATTTTGGCCAAGGGCATTGGGGTCATAGCCTCATGCACTTAAGCGTGAAATCCACCATACTTAGCCATTTTTCAACTTTATAACTCACAAAACCCTCTCTCAAACCCCTCTAAGACTATCAATTCTCTCATTCAAATCTAAAGATCTCAAGCTTAACTTTGGAATTCAAGGATTCATTTCAAGCTCTAAGACTACTTCAAATTTACCTCAAAGAATTCAAGGTTTAAGGTATGTGGGTTTCAACTATTGGATCCATTCACCGATGGAGCCCAACCTCCCCTTCTCATGAAAATTGCATGTTTTCAAGTTGTATTACCAATGGGTACCTCTTATTATCGATTATGAATATAAATCATTCTGGGGTTTTAGCATGTATTGATTTATTATGCATGACTATCTATTTTAAGTTTATTCCATGAATTGATTATAACTATTGAGACTATGCATTTTGAGCTATGAAACTATGAATTATCATGAGCTTTTGTAATGGATTTCAAGGTACCCTACATGAGGGTTTTACTACATGTTGGTGGTTTGATTTGCATTGAGTTTACTAATCCTATTTCACTCTTGAATTGCATGATTTTGAACAAGTATCATGGACCCACCATGTGTTTGATAAAACGACATGACTAGAATTCTCAATTTATTGATGATTTATTACATGATTTACAAGTCAAGTGACTCCATGATGATTAAGGACTTTCAAGTATGTATTAAATTCATGAAAAGTATCTATGAATTTATAAGTATCAAGTTAAGCCCTATTTACAAGATATTCACCTCTTGTGAGCCATTCATATTAAAGAAAGTGATAATGTATGATTATTATCTACTCTCATGTTCAAGTTACGCTCGCTATTAGAGGTCAAGCATGTTTATGAGCTACTCAAGTCATGTCATCATGTCTCTTACAAGTTATTCATGTTATGATTAAAGTATGGCTATTTCAAGTATTTCTTCGGATTAGAATTAGCACCGATTGAGGCTTAAGGTGGGGGACTCGACTCAAGCAGTCCTTATGTAAAGTCTTGGTCTCTAAACTATGCGCTGCCATATGATTATACATGATCTCTCCTATGGCTTTCTAGTGGATGCATTTAGTTATACTACACCTTGTCGAGGGGGTGACATGCCTCGATAACCATGCCAAGGGGGTGACATGTCTTGGATTCCAAGTAGTAGCTCTCTTGGTCTATGTCGGTTAAGGTCTCTTCCCACACAAGTATTATGTACTATGCAAGTTGAAGATTTTGCAGGCATATTTTATGACAAGTATTGACCATGGATGCCATTTTGAGATTATATATATCCATCACTTATGATTATGTATTTCGAATATATTGTCTTATGTCTTGTTGCATTGCATTCTGCATACATAGTATATTCAAACATACTAACATATACTCTATGATTGTCCTCCATGTAGCTAGTTTGGTACTTCAAAGATAAGCATTGGTGAGTCGTCAAGTCTAAGGACACTATATATATTACTCTTTCCATTTTGAGACTTCACTAGGTTGAACACTTGTTATTATGAGGGTGAGCCCGGAAAGTGTCTTAGCCACCGCACTATTCCAATTTAGAGGTGTTGTTGGATATTAAGATGTACTTATTCTATGATCTTGACTCTTTTATGTTTTTATGAATATCAAGATTTCCCTTAGTCCCGCTCCCCTTTTTATTTTATCTCTTGTTATTTTTTAATTTTCTTTCGTGACCTAGGATGTGTGATTGATATGCTAAGAGGCTTATTTAGGATCCCTTTGAGTTCCCATTCACCTTATAACGTCTAGGCCCTAGGCTTGGATCGTGACACCACCCTTATTGAAATCACTCAACCTAACACCTAAATAGGCTAATTGGTGCAACTCCTTAGCTAACTCCTTCTTTTCATCCCCTATATGAGCAAGGCTATTCATAGACTTCTGGCTTAGGATATCAGCAACCACATTTAACTTTCCTAGATAGTACAACATACTCATGGCATAATCCTTTAGTAGTTCAAAGCACCTCCTTTGCCTAAGGTTCAAGTTACTTTGTCTAAACACATATTGCAAACTTTAGTGATTGGTGATTATATCAATATGAACCCCATAAAGATAATGAAACCAAATTTTCAATGCAAAAACAATTGTCATTAGTTCAAGATTATGAGTTGGATAGTTTTGTTCATGCACTTTTAGTTGTCTTAAGTAATAATCTATACCCTTACCATGTTGCATTAACACACAACTTAATCCAACCCATGAGGTATCATTATATATAACAAATCCATCTAAACCTTCTGGTAATGTCAATACAAAAGTTGACGTAAGGCAATCCTTCAATGTTTTGAAACATATTTTCACACTTGTCCATCATTGAATTTTCACCTTCTTTTGGGTTAGTTTGATTAAAGGCTATGCAATGTATGAAAATCCCTCTACAAACCTTCTACAGTACCCAGCTAAGCCTAAAAAGCTTCAAATATCCAAAGGAGACAATAGTCTAGGCTAATTTTTTACTATTTCCATTTTGCTTAAATCAACCATGATAGCATCACCATAAACAATACGACCGAGAACAAACCACATGCTCTTCTTTACTTTGGGAATAATCCAGTATGTCATCAATAAAGACTACTACAAACATATCCAAGTAGGATTTGAAAACCTAATTCATCAAGCCAATGAAGATAGCAGGAGCATTAGCCAACCCAAATGGCAAAAACAGAAACTCAAAATGACCATACCTTGTCCAAAATGCAGTTTTAGGAATGTCACTCTCCCTTACCATCAATAAATGATAACTGGACCAAAGATTAATTTTGGAGAAGTAGTTTGCACCTTGGAGTTGATCAACCAAATCATCTATTCTTAAAATGGGACACTTATTTTTTGTAGGTAACCATATTCAAATGCCGCTAATCTATGCATATGCAAGGTGACCTATCCTTCTTTCTAACAAATAACATAGGAGTAGCCTATAGTGAAATGCTTGGCCTTATGAAGTCCTTATCTAACAAATCTTTAAATTGTTCCTTTAACTCTTTGAGTTCTTCCAGAGCCATCTGATAGGAAGAATATGAAGAGGTTGATTATTGAAAATAAGATCTATGCCAAACTTCATTTTTTTCTTTCGAGAGGAACATCGAGTAAATCATCGAGAAACACATAGTGAGATTCACTTATAATGGGGACCGACTCAATAGTAAGGAATCTAAAATTAGTATGGAATATATAATTACAATCCCTAACCCTCACTGGATGATAGATACATTTTTTATAAATCATCCTCCATGAATTTAGCCATGATATAAACTAACTCTTAAATGCCAAATCACTAGTGGAAACATGAATCCAATACGTACAAAGAATGATATCAAAATCGATCACGTCAAGTTCAATAAAATCACATGAAATTACTTTATGCAAGATGGACATGGAGGAATTTCTAGACACTCTTGGCTAGAATAGAATCATCAATGGGGTTATAAATCAAAAAAGACTCTAGCAAGACTTCGAGACATAATCTAATCTTATAGAAAGGTAAGTAGTAAGAAAACGCAGTATGGCAGTCGAATCAGGAAAAGCATATACATCATAGTTAAAGACTTGTAACATACTCATAGCAACATCTAGTAACTCTTCAACATCTTTCCTGGCATTGAGTGTAAAAAATCTATTTTGACATTGGCCACCATATATTGATCTAGAGCACCCTATTGAATTTGTCCATTTTGAGTAGCTTGCCCTTGAGGATGACCTTCTCTTCCCTTGATTGCAATATTAGGTCATTTAGATATCTTATGCCACATATTACCACATCCTAAGAAAGAACTTAGACAAACCAAACATTCGCCTCCACAGTTTCTCCTTTGGGACACTTAGGGTGAGTAGATCTATTAGCACCACCACCTTGAGCCTTAGGGTTGGGCACCCTATCTTTGTTAAGTTTTTGTTCTGAAGCTTGAGACAAACCTTAGCCATGAAATCTTTGGCCTTGTTGGAAACGACCATTACCACCATTGTATTTTTGTTAAATGAGCCCTTTTATACTCCTTCACCTTTCTTTTCTTAATCCTATCCCTTTGGATTAGTTTAAAACAAGTCATGAATCTAGAGATGTTCATCTATTTGATAAGCATTATGGTTCGACATTCTTTTAGCATCAAGTTTGATACCCCTGGTATAAACCTACTTATTCAAGCACAGGAATCAACCACCAAGGAAAGATCTAGTTAGATAACTTTGTGAACTTGAGGGCATACTCTGTCACCTACATATTGCCTTGCTTGTGTGTGGTAGATTCTAACACTTTTGCCTCCCTCAATCAAAGTGGAAAGAAGCAATCAAGAAAGTGTGATTTTGAAATTGTTCCAACCTATAGGACCCTCTTAAACCCATTCAAACTTCCATTGATTGTACCATACCTTAGCTACATGTTAAAGTTGATAGGTTGCCAACTCTGTCTTCTCTTCCCAAGGTACCCCTATGAAAGAAACGAACTTATGCACCCCATTAATGAAGTCTTGTAGATTCTCATCTATCTTGGGCCTATGAAACTTGGAAAAGTTTATTATCTTAAAGTCCATAACCCCTAAAATCAGTGCAACCACATTTGGAGGAACCACTAACCCTTAGTTGACTTGGTTGGTCATGGCATAGGCTAGCATAGAAATAGTATTCTAGAACTCCGCATTAGTCACTTGATCGTCTAGACAATCATTAGGAGGTTGTCCCTAATTAGCATCAACCCCTAATTGAAATGGAGATCTTCTTTGAGGAATTTTTTAAAAATCACAAAGAACAATCATTAGAGAGAGAAAGTCGTAGAATACACTCCATCACACGACATGGATCATGGAGGAAGTGAAGATTTCCTAAAACACCTCATAGCCCCTACCCATAAATGTATCGCGCTTCACACAAATAAATAAGACTTTACTCTATGTGGCATGTTGGACTCCTTAAGATACATCAAAATCTTATACTCGAATCTAAGTTTGTCATGAACCATATATGACAGGATGATTAGGTCTCCAAGGAGACCCCAACTATAATGCTCGATATCTTAAGCTAAGACCTAAGCCATTTCTAGCACACATATAGGATCAACTTGATGACTTCTTATATGGTTGGATCAATTTCTAAGTATTCAAAGTGGATTACATCTAGTTTGGGGTCATACAACATCTCTTACATCGAGCAAAGACCTCAAGATTCTAATCAGCTAAGTTTTGGTGTGAATTCATATAAGGGTCAACTTCAAATGGTCATATCATTTAGCACCTAATGAATTATGTGAATCACAATATACTAAATTGCAGGTCATTGAATTAGCTTTCAAGAATTTATTTCACCTCATCCCAAGTTTTAGAGTAAAATGTTATGACCATTTAACTGAAACATGTTTGGACAATCGAAATGGGCGACGGTTAGTTCGACCGCTGAATGCAGTCATCAATCCACTGAATTGGTTACCAAATCACTCAAGAGAGCTTAAAAAACTATCAAAAAGGTAGTTTGAAGGTTCCATTTCGAGTACCACCGAATAGTGCAACAATGGGACCCTTGGACCATAGATTTCACTGTCAGGACACATTAAAATATCATTTTTGAGTTGTTGATTGTATTTTTACTTTCCCAAGAAGGAGTTTCATCCTATTTATCCTAAATACACCTTTATAAAGCTAATTATCATATTTTAGTCCTATTCCTATCTAAAACACCCCCGAACTCCTCTTAGATCTCCAAAGTTTTCTCTCCAATATTCATCCAAATTTCTCGGGTTTTCAAGACCGCTCTATTGGAGACCATGCTTTCAAAGTAATTCCTCAGGATTCATCAAGTTTCAAGAAATTATGTTATGTGGATTTGATTCTTGATTTCCTTTCAACTAAGAAGTCCTCTTGCAAAATGAAATTTTAAAATACGAGTTTTCAGTCTTTGATTTATGAGTAGTTACATATTAATTGATATTTTCTTATATTATTGTTATTCATGCATTTTTATGATTATTTAGAAATATTTATCAAAGTTTTACATAATTTAATTCAAGCATTACGAATTTGCATGATTTAACCTAATCTACACTTTCAAACTTGGAACTCTCTTATAGGTTAATATGATTTTGATCCTATATTGCTTAATTGATTACTTCAAGCTTTCTTATAATTCAATTACATGATTTTAAAGTTGTTCGGAAAACACCAATATGAACTAAGTTGATTTATGAATTCCGGAATTGAATTTTATGGCATGAACTTGAGTACATGATATTAAACGAGGACAAAAACTTAAGTTTAAATAGTTATTAGGTGAATCAAGATGCACTTTTAATCATTCTGAATCTTTGTTAGGGAGCTATTGTTATGTAAAAGTTGAATGTGCTTTGACAAGCTAAGACCTTCTAAATTAAGTTGACTTTTGATTACTTTGATTATATATTGTCCCTTTTCATAGAATTTTAACTTAGCATCGAATGAGTTAGAAGTGGGGCTCAAACTAAGGGGTCTTATGTAAAGTTTCTAATGTCATAACTATGTGCCACCTTTTGATATTTTCATTATGCCTTTTAGGACTTCTGACAAGTGGGTCCATCTAGTGTTTTCATTTTCAGAGTTTACCTTGGCAAGTAGGCTCACTCTTTGACTAGTGTAGAGTATAACATCGATATACCATATTATAGTTCATATGGTATTGTTGGTTACAATCTTACTCACAAACATATTTGCTTATGTGCTTTCTTTGCATTTCCAACATTATTTTACACTTTATTTTGAAACTGATTATATTGTTAAAGCTTCAAAATTGGACATATCTGGTACATATTCTTTGTGGTTTATACTTACTTATTGCATTACATAACTTCATACTTAGTACATTCAAAAGTACTAACTGCATTTTACCTACATGTTTATAATCATGTAAGGATAGGTGATCTAGCTTATCCTTCTCCTCGTAGCTAGATTGATCATAAAGACTTTGAGCTTTTGGTGTGTTCCCATCCACCAGGAATGGAGCCCTTATATTCTAGCTTTACTTTTGATATTTTAGAGACATTATGTATTTTCTTCTATGACTTTGCATTGAGGGGTCTAGACTTGTATTATTCGCTTTGTTTATTGTCGTTTGTTTAGAGGTGTGTTTGGACTATTACTTCACTTTGATTGTGCCTTGAACTATTAAGTTGAGTTTCCACTTTTAGCTATGATTTATTCCTTAGTCCCATTCTGCATTTCATATTTTTACTCATTTGTTAT
Organism: Solanum ossicruentum; assembly: GCA_025774065.1. Lineage (NCBI taxonomy): Eukaryota > Viridiplantae > Streptophyta > Magnoliopsida > Solanales > Solanaceae > Solanum > Solanum ossicruentum. Next base: position 10,136 of record JAOTQR010002485.1, on the reverse strand, counting down.
CCCTTATTTGAACCTACGAAGTGCATGTATGATTTAAGAGGCTTGTTTGGGGACTTTTGGGTTCTCATTCACCTTATCACACCTAGGCCCTAGGTTTGGCTCGTGATAAGATTGGTATTAAAGCACTAGGTTTTAAAATAGTCCTTTAAAGTCTACACTCCACAACAAGTAAAGTCTTATTCATGGTTATGAAGCATACCACAATTATGAGTAGGAAGCTATGAGACATTTTGGATTGTTTCACTTCTTTGTTTAAATCAAGTCATGCTTTAGAGCAGCTTAAGTTGTTGTTCTTTCTGATGACTTGTTCTTACATTATAGATGATGCCACAACGAAAGAATGTTCATGTACCTGATATTCCTTAACCTTAAGAAGAGGGTAGTGTGTCCCATGTTGAGTTCAGGAATGTTATCTCCCTATTGGCTCAAGTTCTTGCCAACCAGGCTACTTAGGCTCCACTTGAAGCTCCAGCTCCTCCAGCCTCTACCCAAGCTTTTAGGGTGAGAGACTTCACAGAATGAAACAACCAGAGTTTCATGGAAACAATCTTGAGGAGGATCTTGTGGAGTTCATCAATAAGGTGTACAAAGTTCTTTCCATTATGGATGTTTCTTCAAAGTAGAAGACCGAGTTGGTGGCCTACCAGCTTAAGAGCTATGTCAAATTTGGTATGGTCAGTGGAAAGGGACATAACTTACTTGATGGTTCGCTTGGTTGTGAAGTGTTCAAGGGTACATTCTTGGAATGCTTCTTCCCTTTCGAATTAACAAAGGCCAAAATAAAAGAATTTATGAATTTGAGGCAATGATCGATGAGCATTTTTGAGTACTCTCTTATATTCAATGCAGTTTCCAAGTTTGCTCCCATGCTTGTAGCCAACGAGGGCAAGCATGAATATGTTTAATTTCAGAGCTTCAAATTTCATAAGTTAAGAATGCCAGACTGCTCGACTAATCAAGGATATGGGCTTAACTTGCAATATGATTTATTGCTTGGCTTATAATTTATGTTAAGAAACTTGAGGAAAAGAAGCTTCGCAAAGAGGTCGAGTATGATGGTGGATATCATTGCAATAAGTGTTTTCATGTCAACCAAAATAAACAAAACTAAAGGTTCCAACAACTAGGTTCCTTAAATGCTAACAACCAAAGGTATATTAATGATCGAGCCTAACATACTGAAGGTCGGCAAGGTGGAGGTAGTGGTCCTCAAGTCTATCCAAAATGTTAGAAATGTGGTAAGAACCATGGAGATGTGTGCTATCAGGAGACTGGTGGTTACTTTGCATATGGCCAACTTGGTCACAAGGTTTCTGATTGTCCCAAAGCTCGTGATAAGGATAAGGGTGTTCATCTACAAGAAAAAGATGCTCAAGTGGGTCAAAAGCATCAAGGTGATGCTCCTTATAACAATAGGTTCTATACATTACAAGGGAGGTAAGAGGTGGATGAAGAATCAAATGTTGTTATGGGTATGTTTAAAGTATTCCATTTTGATGTTTATATGTTGTTAGATCCGAGATCCAACTTATCCTTTGTGACCCCTTTCCTTGCTAATAGTTTTAATTTGAGTCCTGAAATTTTACATGATTCTTCCCCTTATGGGTATGTTTAAAGTATTCCATTTTGATGTTGATGTGTTGTTACATCTGAGATCCAACTTATCCTTTGTGACCCCTTTCCTTTCTAATAGGTTTAATTTGAGTCCAGAAATTTTACATGGTTCTTCCCCTATGTCTACTCCCCTGGGTGAGTTATAGTTGTTGAAAGGGTATATAAAAGTTTTCCCATGTCTGTTAAGATAAGACCTTTCCATATAATCTTGTCGAAATATTTATGGTGGGTTTTGATGTCATCCATGGTATGGACTGGTACATGCCTCCTATGCCACCATAAATTGTAGAACCCGTAAAGTGAAATTCTAAATTCCCAAAGAACTCATGTTTAAGTGGAAAGGTCAAGATTATGTTGTAAAGGATAGATTTATTTCATACCCCAATGCCTAAGAAATTATTTCTAAGGGTTGCATTTATCATCATGTAAAGATTAGGGATGTTGAGCATAAAGTCACTCCTATTGAGTCAATTTCAGTGGTCAGTGAATTTCTTCATGCTTTTATTGATGAGCTTCCTGGTATTCCTCCAAAAGGGAAATAGATTTTAGGTATACATTTCCTATTCAATATGCAACCTATTTTCATTCCTCCTTACCGTATGGTCCAGTGAAATTGGAAGAGTTAAAGATTCAATTAAAGGATTTGTTGGAAAAGGGATTTATTAGGCTAGTAAGTCACCATGGGGTGCGCTGGTATTGTTTGTAAGAAATAAAGATGACTCACTTAGGATGTGCATCAACTATCAACAACTTAACAAGATCACCATAAAGAACAAGTATCCTCTACCAAGGATATCTGGCCTATCTGACCAATTGCAAGGGGCTACTCATTTTTTTAGTATTGATCTTCGGTCCGGATACCATCAAATGAGAGTAAGAGTGGGTGATATACCTAAAAAATACCTTTTTGAACCAAATATGGACATTTTGAATTTGTGGTGATGTCATTTGTCCTAACTAATGCACCAACAATATTTATGGATTTTATGAATAGGATCTTTCAACCCTACCTTGATATTATGTTGTGATATTCATTGATGACATCTTGATTTATTCCCAGAGTGAAGAAGTGCATGTAAGCCATTTGAGGGTAGTTTTTCTAAGCTTGAGGGAAGGAAAGTTGTTTGCTAAGTTTGATAGTGTAACAACCACAAAAATTTTCGTCTACATTGGTTAATAGCTGAAAGGGTTGTAAAGGGAATTTTCAAGAAAGGAAAGTTTACAAATTAATATTTCGAGGAGTTCTCACAAGAATTTGAAATGTTCGTAGAAGAAAAGTTTTCTCAAATCGAGCAAAAGAGTCTAACAGTAAGATTTCGTTCTTTTAATGGTGGGGCCGACCATTACTGAAGGATGGGTATCCATAAGGGAAGGAACACCATCCTTCAGTGAAGGACGACTATTCTTCAGCGAAGTATGGGCGTCCTTCACACTACTTTTTGCCCTATAAATTGGGGACCAAATCTGACCATTTCCAGCATCCGCCAGTCATTTTCCTTCAATACTTCTTTCATTTGTCTACTGATTTTGACATGAAAAGTGTTGAAAATCAGTCCCGAGTCGAGTAGGAAAGGTTCAAATCATTTCTGAGTCAAGCTGGATGTTTTCGGCAATTTTATTCTTGTAAATTGCTCCTATTTTAGATATCTTTTATATTAAGATATTTTGTATAAATAACTGTATTTTCACGTACTTTTACATACTTTTTCATGAGAATATTATTTATGACGCGTTATGAAATTATTTTTACAATGCAAAGTTAAATCGAAAGACCCTACATGTCACTTTATTTACTTGAGTAAAGATCTAAAGAAGTTATTGATAAGGAAGTTTATTGTACTTATTCTCTTGCCATTGTATGAGAGTATTACTATTTAAAATATATTATGTCATGAGATTTATGTTCTATATGAAATGAGTTTATATGAGATTAAGTTGAGGTTAACATAACGAATTGAGAATACTTGAGTCATTAAGTATGGAAGTATGTTAAACTTGAGAAATTATAAACTTCTTTACATGATGTGATGAGTAAAGTTAAAAGAGTCCAAATAACCATTTGAATTGAGTAGAGCCTGATAAGTTACATGATTAATGAGTTGACTGTGTTTGAGTACTTGTATTTGACTAAATAAATTGACGAATCTTTGAGACGAATTGAGATAACCCTATGAGGTTGAGGATGAGTATTGAGGATTGAGTTGATTGATGAGTTGAGGTATGTTTTATTCTTGGGATGAGTATTGAGCACCGAGTTGGGTGATACAGGAGCACCCAGAACTACGTGCCAGCATAGGATAGTCATTTAAACATAATACTAGCAACTCTTGTCCCGCAAGTAGACACTCATTATGGATCCATGAGGTAGAGTTGACGCGTCCTTTTTCATGGAAAGTTAAGGACGGGCGATGCAACAATGCCGCATTCGTTGTCCATCACTTAATTATAGATGGTGGAAGGTATGTTGGTTAAGAAAAACTCCCAAGCAACATTGAATGTGCATGAGTTTTAAATTGAGTTTACTTTGTAGATATATATATACACACACATACGTTGAAATGCATTAAATGTTCTAAACTTGCATGTTTTGAGCTGAACTTTAGTTAATGAGATGAGTTAAGTATTCAATTTGAAACTTTACTTTTGAGCCATTAACTTACCAGTATATTCCATGTACTAACGTCCTTTTTGGGCCTGCATCATTTCATGATGCAGATACTGGAGATAAATGACTTCAACCCGTGCATCGTTGAGATCTGGATTATGCATAATAGAGTTCGTGAGCTCTCCTTACATTCCGAAGAAACCCTTCTTATCTTCTGTCTTTTCTTAGGAACTTTGTCTATTTTGAGGTATTTATAGTCTATCATGGCATCGTTCGGATTGTTGACCAGAGGCTTCATAGATATTGAGTGTGTGATTTCTTAGAAGTATTGTAAAATTTCAAACCTTGTTCTTTTGAAACTATAAGTGAGTTTTTATTAATAATATTGTATCTACTAGAGTTACTTATTTAGTTGTTGAGTATGATGTGATGATGAGGCCAAGTGGTTAGCTCGAAGGCTAGCAATAGTCTTCATTACCAACAATCCCAAGGGTACCCCTCCCGTGGCGTGACAAACTTGGTATCAGACCACAGAGTTCAAGAGTTCTAGATAGTCTATGAAGTTGTGTCTAATAGAGTTTTGTCTATGAGTACGTTGTGCACATATTTCATAAGCAAGAAGATATAAGACGTTAGGAATTGTTCCACTTTCTTGTATTCGGAGTTCATGCGGTAGAATTAAAAACTCTATAAATCTCTCTTCTGGCTTGTGCTTTACATGTTCAGACTATGTCTTCTACATGCATTAAGAACTTGAGAGATGATGTCAGCACCAAGGTTTATTCCCCAGAGATGCCCTCCCAGCTGGGGACTAGAGCTGTGATACCGACAGAGGAGCCCGAGCTAGTTGTACATGCTCAATGGGTGGAGAAAGACAAGGAGGATGAGAGGGAGACGCCTTGGGGAAAAAGGCTAAGTCAAAAGGACATAAGCAAGAGAATAGATCCCTCTTTCAACAGAAATCTTTGAGAAATGCGTTGCAACAAATGAATGCATCCAATAAAAGATATAATCTTAGGCCTAGGGGGAGCCAGCCTTTTATGGTCTAGAACCCTTCATCTCAAGGGAGTGTGGTTCGAGGTCGTAAAGAAAAACCACCATGCATGAGATGTTGCAAACTTCACTTGGGAAGTTGTCAAAAAGGTATTGAGGAGTGTTACAAGTGTGGCCAAGGGGTTCACTACATGAGGGATTGTCCTATGTGGGCCAACAAAGCTCAAACCTCTACAACAGTTCCATCAATTAGAGAAAACCAGAGGTGTACTACTTTTGCTATGGATTAGGCAATAGACCAGTTGTTTGCCGTGGCAGTCGCCCAAATCAGAGAAACACTGTAGAACATTGTGACAGGTATGAATCAAGTCCTTACATTTGATGGTTATATCTTTATCATGTCTCCTTATGTCGTGAGTAGATTTGAGGTTCTTTTTGAGTGCTTGCGTGAGCTACTTTCTATTTCTACTCTTGTTAGTGAGTCTATTCTATCTGGGAGAATCTATAGAGATTGTCTAGTATCCATTCTTCATACATATACTCTAGCTAATTTGGTTTGAGTTAGTGATGGTTGATTTCAATATAATCCTTGGATTTCCTTCATGCCTTTATGCCTCTATTAATTGTCGAACTCAAACAGTTAAATTCTAGTTTCCTAATTAGCCTGATATTGAGTGGAAGAGAGATTCAGTTGTGCGGAAGGGTAAATTTATTTCTTACCTCAAGGCCCAAAAAAATTGATTTCTAGGTGATGTAACTATCACCTTGTGCGATTTAAATCAGATGATATTGAGCCCCCTTCTCTAAAGACAGTCCCAACTGTAAATGAGTTTCCTGATGTGTTCCTTGAGGATCTACCTGGAATCCGTCTTGATAGAGAAATTGACTTCGGGATTGATGTTCTTCTGGACACCAACACGATTTCCATTCCACCATATACGATGACCCCTGCAGAGTTGAAAGAGTTGAAGGATTAGTTGAGGGACTTGTTAGAAAAAGTAATCATAAGGCAAAGTGTCTCTCTATTGGGGGCTCCAGTCTTGTTTGGGAGAAAGAAGGAGGTTCCTTAAGGATATGTATAGACTATTGTCAGCTGAATAAGGTGATAATTTAGAATAAGTATCCCCTTCCGAGAATCGATGACTTGTTTGACCAAATTCAGGGTGCCACTATTTTCTCCAAGATTGACCTCAAATCAGGCCATCACCAGTTGAAACTGAGAGAATGTGGCATCCCGAAGATGGCTTTTTGAACCTGATATAGTCATCTCAAGCTTTTGGTGATGTCATTTTGGGTTGACAAATGCACCTGCGGCCTTTATGGACTTAATGAATAGAGTATTCAGATAGTATCTTGACATATTTATGATAGTGTTCATCGACGATATTTTGGTGTATTCTAGAAATGAGGAGGAGCATGCCAAACACCTCCAAATCCCTTTTTCAGATGCTTCGAAGTCATGAGTTGTATGCAAAGTTTTCTAAGTGTGAATTTTGGCTCAAATTTGTCGCTTTGTTAGGTCATGTGGTTTCCGGAGATAGAATTCAAGGGGATACTCAAACGATTGTGGCAGTTAAGAATTGGCCAAGACAAAACGAATGAGATAAGATTTTTTCTCGGTTTGGCTGGGTACTATCGAAGTTTTTTTGATGGATTTTCCTCCATAGCCGCTCCATTAACTAGATTGACTCAGAAGAAGGTCAAGTTTCACTGGTTCGACGAGTGTGAGAAAAGTTTCCTGGCGCTAAAGCCAAGATTGACTACTGAACTGGTGTTGACCTTAACTAATGGGACTGATGGGTTTGTTATTTACTGTGATGCTTCAAGAGTAGGATTAAGATGTGTATTGATACAAATAGGAAAGGTTTTTGCCAATGCGCTTTGGTTGTCCATGGGAAGCACTGCCCGTGTGGAGGAGGAGAAAAGAGAGTTAGCTAAAGAGTTCACAAGACAAGCACGATTAGGAGTTCAACTACATGAATTGGTCGAAGAAGGAGTTCTTATACATGATGGGATCGGTATCATTTTTAGTGATGGAGGTATTAAAAAAACAAGATCGAGATCCTGTTCTATCGCGGTTGAGAGGTGACATACATAAGCAGAAGGTTATGGCTTTTGCCAAAGAGGGAGATGAGGTATTGAGGTATCAAGGCAAATTGTGTGTTCCTGACGTTGACAATGCTCGAGAGAGAATCATGGATGAACCACATAACTCCAAGTATTCCATTCATCATAGCTCCACCAACATCTATCATGAATTGAAAGAAGTCTATTGGTGGAATAGGATGAAAAGGGATATCACAAAATTTGTTGCAAAGTGTTCCAATTTTTAGCAGGTCAAGGTTGAGCTGCAGAGACCGAGTGGATTAGCTCAAAAAATTAAAATTCTTGAATGGAAGTGGGAAATGATCAATATGGTCTTTATTACTAGTTTACCAGTGTCTCGAACGCAACATCACTCGATTTGGGTAATAGTGGGAAAAATGACTAAGTTTGCTCACTTTATGGCAGTCAAGACAACTAACACTGCAGAGGAATGTGCCATGTTGTACTTTCACGAGATTGCATGGAGTTTCATTGTCCATCATCTCTGACAGAGGAGCTCAATTCACCTCTCAGTTTAGGAGATCCTTCCACAACAGATTGGGTACTAGGGTGAATCTAAGTACAGCCTTCCACCCTCAGACAAATGGCCAGGTGGAGCGTACTATTTAGACAATGGAGGATATGTTGACAGCATATGCTATTGATTTTAAAGGTAATTGGGATAACATTTGCCTTTAATAGAGTTTGCGTACAAACAGCTTTCATTCGAGTATTCAGATGACCTCATACGAGGCACTTTATGGTAGAAGTTATAGATCAACGATTGGATGGTTTGATATAGGTAAAGCTAAGATTATTGGACAAGAATTGGAACACCAATCTGTGGAAAAGGTGAAAACTATTTGAGAAAGGTTTAGAACTGCACACAGTCGACAAAAATCTTATACAAATGTCCAAGGAAGAGACTTAGAGTTTGAGATCAATGATTGGGTATATTTGAAAAAGTTTCCCATAAAGGGAGTGATGGGATTTGGAAAGAAAGGAAAGTTGCGTCCGAGATACATTGGCCCTTATAAAGTCATAAAGAGAGTGGGCAAAGTTTCTTATGACTTGGAGCTATCCTCAGAATTAGCAACTAACCACCCAATTTTCCATGGTTCTATGCTTAACAAATGTTTGGGAGATTCGTGGTTGATAGTACCTGTCAAGAGAATTGAGATAAAAGATAGTCTGAGGTATGACAAAATTCCTGTCCAAATTCTTGATTATCTGGTTCGAAAATTGACAAATAAGGAGATTTTGTCTGTTAAGGTATTGTGGAGGAATCAGTTCATAGAAGAAGCTACTTCGAAGGCGAAAGAGGAAATGAAGGCCAAATGCCCCACTTATACCAGTCTACGGATGATGAGAAGATTGATGGTTATTCCATACATATCCTATTCACTGAGTATTCCTAGATATGATAGAGTTCTAGAGTTCGAGTTAGGATTCGTAAGACTTGTTAATGTGATGTTATTATTATATATATTGCATTTCTTAATTGATTTATTTCATGAGTTAATTGAGGGATGTTTGATTGTTAGAGTTCATGAGAAGATTCGTGCCTTAACCTATATTCTCTTCATTTGAGGACGAATGATCCCAATGGGGAGATAATGTAATGACCCCAAATTTTTGTTACTTTGCTTGGAATAGTTGAAAGAGTTATAAAGGGGATTTACAAGAAAGGAAAGTTCACAAATTAATTATTTCTTGGAGTTCGGAAAGGAATTAGAAATTTTCACCGGAGAAAAGTTTGCTCAGATCGACGAAAGGAATCTAACAACAAAATTTTATTTTTTTAGTGGTGGGGCTGACCATTATGGAATGATGCCGCTCCTTCAGGGAAGGACAACCATCCTTCAGTGAAGGACGGCCATCAAGTTGGACGTTTTCAGAAATTTTATTCTTGTAAGTTGCTCCTATTTTCTATATCTTTTAGAATAAGATATTTTATATAAATGAGTGTATTTTTACAAACTTTTAGGTACTTTATCATGATAATATTATTAATGACGTGTTATGATATTATTGTGAGGATGTAAAGTTAAATCGAAAGACCCTATATGTCACTTTATTTACTTGAGTTAAAGATCTAAAAGAAATTATTGACAAGGAAGTTCATTGTATTTATTCTCTTGCCATTGTATGAGAATTTTAGTATTTGAAACTATATTATGTCTTGAGATTTAAGTTCTATATGAAATGAGTTTATATGAGACTATGTGGAGGTTAATATGACGAATTCAGAGTACTTGAGTCAATAAGTATGGAAGTATGTTAAACTTGAGAAATTATAAACTTACTTGCATGACGTAATGAGTAAAGTTAAAAGAGTCCAAATAACCATTTGAATTGAGTCGAGTATGATAAGTTACATGATTAATGAGTTGACTGTGTTTGAGTACTTGTATTTGATTGAATTAATTGATAAATCTTTGAGATGAATTGAGATAACTATATGAGGTTGAGGATGAGTTGATTAGTTTAGTATTGAGGATTGACTTTATTGATGAGTTGAGTCATGTTTTAGTCTTGGGAGGAGTATTGAGCACCGAGTTGGGTGATTGAGGAGAACCCCAGAACTACATGCCAGCGTAGGACAATCATTTTAGCATAATACTGGTGACTCTTGTACCGCAAGTGGACACTCATTATGGATCAGTGAGGTAGAGTTGACGCATCCTTTTCCGTGGCAAGTTAAGGACGGGCAATGCAATGATGCCACATTAGTTGTCTATCACTTAATTTTAGGTGGTGGGAAGTATGTCGGTTAAGAAAAACTCCCAAGCAACATTTAATGAGCACGAGTTTTAAATTGAGTTTACTTTTTATTATA
>JAOTQR010002474.1:0-19002 GCA_025774065.1 Solanum ossicruentum | reverse complement strand
TTGTAATACCCTCATATTTCTTCATCATAGTGATATCATCGGTTGTTCCCGTGGTTTTTTCCCGAAAGGGTTTTCCATGTTAAATCCTTGTGTTCTCACTTTTACTTTTCTGCTCATATTTCTTTTCTTTATTGTCGATATAATTCTAACATATACCCATATGATTTTGTTACATATTATATTGGGCTGATTTATGTTGTGGTGTCTCAACTAGGACTACAATCCACAATTGAAAAATTGGAGGTTAAATACATCGTAAAGGATAGGTGTCTAGCTTCAACTTTGAGATTTTTAGCCTCAACTTCAATGCAAAATACCATCCCAAGAGTTATCGTGCACTTCCTTTGGGAGTATGCTGTCACAATTCAAATGTAAAGCTTGGTCGTGACACGATGAATGAGGAATTTGAAGGTACCTTATTCAATCCTCTTAGCTTTCAACAAACATTCCACAGGTACTAACTTATAAGATAAAGTGGAAACTAAGGACGTGGGACTACGGGAAAGCCATACACTAATTATAAACAACTTATACATGTTTAGCGATACCTCTAACATTAGACTTGGGTGGGGTCTAAGACATATCCTTAGCTCAGCTCAATAAAAGTAGCAAGGAAAGTACGATAATGGAAGTGTCAATGTCTCATTACAACCTAAGCTTGAAAGAAATATGATGTTGTCCTGAAAACTAGAGGATTTACAAATATTAGTCTTCGCCAATCCGACGGCTAACCACGTGTAGGAGGAAGAGCACCGGTCTTTATATGGTGAGCTCATATATGCAAAAGTATGCACTAGTACTTTATATATACTAAGTATATGTAGGCATGCTATACAATAACGGCCAAATAGTACATTGATTAATATAAATATTTAAGTTTTAAGTAAGTGAAATATAGATAATAACGAATAAAGGATGCATGAGATAGTTATAATTGAAGTCATGTACTTATTTAAAATAGATCATACATATGTGGGATGAGACTATGACGGATATTTAAGACCATGCAAGCTATGACATGAAATTCAACATAACCCCCTATATTGGAAAGGGAGACTATTTGCTAGATAGAACTCCATCAACATTCATTCTTTTGTTCATTTGTCATTTGGAGCTTTGGTGGATCCATTAGTCTAGCCTATAAAGGCTCCTATGGTGACACATAATTAATGAGAAAAGAATTTGCTATTAGGGTTCCCTTACTGAATCTCATCTCAAGTCTCATCCGATGCTAAGTAAAATTCCATGGAATAATATACTAAAGTACTTAGTCATTCATAAACTTTGAGGCATAAATGATCATTCAGTAAAATAGCTCATTTAAAAACTTTAGTGTTTTAAGACATGAGAATTGTCTTTTCACAATTTAGAATCCATCATTTTTGGTGAGAAAAATCTTTCACTAACTTAAGACATTCATAAGGAACCTTCGATTATCATTAAATAAACCTTTGCAACATTGGGTTAAAAAGGCCCTTCCACAATCAAGTCATAGTTCATTATAAGCAGGGACAATGTGTGGGTCCAAGCTAATGCAATTTAGAACAGTCAATTCAACAAGATCATTCATGTAATGGAAATCATCAATTGGAATGATAGCTTAAGTGACCCATCATGATATTTCAAAACTCTAGACAGCTTGATAAGGAAATATTTCATAAATCATCAATTTCATGTAATGAAATATCAATATATACCAAGATAGGTAAATAATTATCATATGATAATCTAAGCATTTAAGACTATATCATAGAAGCCCATGAAAGCGCACAATTGAAATTTGGAAATTTAGTAAGGAAATCCTTGAGCTCCATAAGTGGAAAGACCCATGAATCAAGACCCACATTTCTAGAGTGCAAAAATTTCAAGTAATCCCAAAAATGAAGGTACAAGCTTGAAACCCTAAACCCCTGCCTTCAATGAAGCCTTGAGAGTTGAGAGTCTTGGAAGAGTTTGAGTGAATTTGGAGTTTAAATAGACTGAAATATAATGGTAGGACTTGAGACCATTATGGGTAGATTTAGGTCTTAAATGACATAGTTTATGACTTAGGATGAGGTGAAAATTAAACAATCCCCTTCACTAAAAACTGTTGGAAAGAAACCATGACCCTGTTCAACAAGTTGTAGTCCCATGTACAACAGGTTGTAGTCCCATGACCCTAAACCAAATAAAAATCTTGGATTTAGGGTTTTAAAGTGAATTTATCATGGGCTTGAAGGTTACATGGAGATCCATTGACTGGAGCTTGAAAGGAGGATTCGGGATGTCTTTTGAGCGAAGAAATAAGAAGCTAAGTGTTGGAATAAGAATGGATTGTATTAAAAGGAGTATAAACTGATTTGGAGGGAGGGGCCCATATAAGGTCATATGGCCCATGGAGGTGTCCATATGGTGTTACCTTGGTCAAAAAATTTTCTGAAACCAAATTCTAATCACCACTAAAGCTATAAAAAGTCCAGGTCCTTATAGACATGATCGATTAATTACGACTTGAGCTTTCTTCTTTGGCTTTTTTGAGACTTTTGAATTTTGGAGATTTGGAATTGAAGTTTTGTCCTTATTTGATTTGATTTCTCCCTTATATACAATAACCCTCAAACCCTTAGATACCCCTTGTAGGTTTACCCAACACATATAAAATTTTACATCTTAGGATCCAAACCACGAAACATATTTACAGCTCGTCAACCAAACCAGGGCCCGTAAATGTCTCATCCTAGATACACCCCCAAACTTCAAAAACTTTCAATTTGATTCTTCAATCTTCGAGCCTATGTATATGGTTTATAGATTCCCTTATGTTCCGTAAAGTTTCTTTGTATATCAACCCCCAACTTTCAAATTTTTACCAAGTCTCTGTCCCATCTACGAGGTTTGTCTATGATCCATAAATCCAATCACGAAACGTGCATGTAGCTCATACATCACTATATGAGTTATATGATTTTCAAGTGAAAGTATATAATTTCAAATATATAATGATCAGGGCTTGTTGAATTGATATGGTTCCTTTACCAATGATTAAAATTGATTTCAATTGCATGGTTTTCTATGATTTATATCTAATTGCATGATTTTAGCTCAATTGCTCGTGAATCCACACATGACCCTAATTTGTGATAAAGTTATGATTTTATGAACATAATCCTACGTATGAAAGTATGTTTTAACAATGAAGAAGATTATGATGATGATATGATGATGAGGGTAACTTAAGACTCTAAAGCTAATGAAATGATAATAAGCTAGGGAGTATACCCACACTATATGCAAATATATGTAGATGGACTATTACTATAATGTAAGATGCTTTCATAAGGTTACGATGTTCACTTATAAGCCGTGAAAGTATGATTTTGATAAAGTATGAATTATGTTGAAAATAATCATGATTATATATTCAATGGTATATGACTTAGCGCTGAATGAGCTTGTGTGAGGGGGACTATCCCCAAGGGTCGTTATATAAATCCACAAGTCTCATGAATACCTACCCACCATGGGTTTATGATTATATGCCTATAAGGCTAGCTAGTGGATTTATTTAGCATTGTGTTCATATGATACCCACCATGATAGGGTGAAGCCTAAAGGGTGGGATATTTATGTTCATCTGATACTCACTATGCTAGGGTTAAGCCTGAAGGGTAGGGTGGAGTCTACATTGGCAAAGTAGATTCCTCTTTCATTTGATGTAGAGGGAACATCACGATTCAATGTAATAGTCCACATGGTCTTATTATTAGTTATGGTCTTATTCCCTCATATGTATGCTAAGTTACGAAAGATTTTGATGATACTTCCATTCATGGTTTTGAGAATGCATTAATCATTCATATCTTGTTCTTATTATATTACTACGATTATTCGTATTGATATTATTTGTGATGTTCCCTAATGCATGTATATCTACGTACACAATATATTCCACGTTCTAATGTATACTTCTGCCATGATAGGACTTAGGGCCTAGCCATGACACAACGAATGTGACATTTGAGGATATCCCATCCAAGCCTTATGTTCATATCATAAGCATTCAGAAAGTAAAATAAACATACATAAGAAAATAAGCAAGCGGAAGTTTATCAAAATTAAAGTCAACCTTCCTTTAGGAGAATATACATCAATCTATTAAGTCCTATTGATGTCTCTACATCATAGATCTTGGTGGGGACTAGCACATAGCTCACTAGCTCACCTCTCAAGACATACATCACAAGAATCAAAATGATAAAGTCTTAATATAAAGTAAAAAAATCATCATAGGACTTGTTCTCGAAGCATGGGAACTCACCAACAAGTCTTCAAGCTCAAGATTTGAATATAGCAACAAAATGGAATGGTTGCCTCGTCGTTCATCCCTATATGGTTAGATCATGTAGGCAAAGAAGTATGCGTTAACACATGAAATATACTAAGTATGTAGGTATATAATGAATCAAAGGACATCACAACATAATATCAATATGCATAATCATAATCAATAGATAAGGACACAATATGTATGAGCATGCAAGTTGAAAATCATGGGAAGAAGCATCATCAAATCAATTCATAACATTAACATACATATATGGGAGTAAGAATGTAACTGACATATAGACCATGCAGATTATTATATGAAATCTTGATGTTCATTGTACATCAAGCTAAGAAGAGTCTGCTTTACCAACGTAGACTCGATCATCACCTTATAGGCTCTATCCTAGCACGATGAGAACAATCATTTGTCCTCACCATTTAGGTTTTATCCTAGAATAGTAAGCATCTATCATATATGTTGAGTGGATCCAATATCATACCCTTAAGGCATAAAACATAAATATCATTCCTATGGTGACACATAGTTGTGGGACTTGAGGATTTATATAAGAACCTTTGGAGATAGTCTCCCTCACACTAGTCCACTTGGTACTAAGTTATATCCCACGGAATACATAAATTATACATATAGATAGATTTCAATATAGTTCATATTTCATTAATATCATACTTTCATATCTTTCAAAATAATCATTATCATCTTTTATGAAAGATCATGTCCTAAGAATAGTCCATCCACTTTGATTTTCAACATAATGTTGGTATACATTCCCACCTTAACATCATCATAAATATTAGGGTTTTCATCACCCTCTTTATCATAATATCATCATAGCTTTCACAACATCATTAGTGTTGCAATATCATCATCATCACTTAAAATATACTATTCTTACTTAAGTTCATAGGCATAGAAATTCATAGTTTTATCATAAGAGACTAAGGCTAAGTATGGGCTCATGGAATTTGAGTTACAATTATGCAATTGGGTAGGATTCATAGAGAAAACATGCAATTGAAGTCAAATTAGATCATTAATAAATGAAACCACATCAAATCATTAAGCCCTATTCCTGTATACTTTGAAATCACATACTTTTGACTGAAAATCACATAGATCTTGTAATTCATCAGGATTCATGCATAATTATTCATAATCATCATATGGGAATCATAATCCATGTATTAGGAATCATAGCTTAAAAGCCCATAAGAAATCATCATAGAATTTGATTAAAAAAAGAGCTTTTAGATTGGGCTTCAACCATAAAGCTAATCTATAAATGAAGCCCTACATACCACAAGTAGAAACCTTAGAATTGAAGAAGAAAATATGAATATTCTTAATCAAACCTTCAAGCTTTAGCTTCAACAGAACCTTTGATTAGAGAGAGAAATATTGAGAACCCTTGAGAGAAAATTCAAGAATTCAGATTTTTGAATAATTTAGGAATAGGATTTAACAATGACTAGTTAGTTAAGCCAAGTAGGGTAGTTAAAATGAAGTATTTTAGGACTTAGCTAAATTAGAAATGTCAAAAACATCCTTCATTAAAAACTAGCAGGCCGTACCTTGCCTCATGGAACTAGATGTCATAAAATTTGAGCTACTAGAATTGCAACTTCTAAGACACGACATACAATACGACTCGTCGTTCAACTTACGGGTCGTAAGTCTTTTTGTAAGTTAATTTCACACTTAGATAAATTTTGGACTCCTCAAGGCCTCTACCTACGATGTGGTTCTTTATATGATCTATCTGGTATCGCATGAATCAACTCCTAGAAATTCCTTAATTTTCCTTGAGCACTATCCATGAAACTACCTATGACCCATGGTTTCTTCTACGGGCTATAGACTGGCTCAGATCTTCAAAAAAAAATTTTGAATTCCAGTTTTCCAAGCCTATAAACATGAGGGGTGTTACAATTTCTTTGCCTGCATGATCAAACCATATAGGGTCGGGCGATGGTAAGACTATTCCTCTATTATGTGGCAAGAGTTGGATTATGCTTAGAAGATTGTTGGTGAGTTCCCATACTTCGAGGAAAAGTATTATACCTATTATGCTTTCATATGTTAAGACCTTATGATTTCATTTGTTGTTCTATCTTGAGCTTGAGCTAGTAGCATGTTCTAAACCTCAAATTTATAGTGGCATAGTTTGGACATTATGATGTTGTAATTCCACTAAGGAAAACTATGACTCTTATATTTTATGTTCCACTTGTTTACTCTCTTATAAATAACTTACTTTACCTTATGTATGCTTATGATATGATAAATATGAAGGCGTCCCATTCACCGTATCATGCATAGGCCCTAGGTTTGGGTCGTGGAAAGTATATTTGATTATACTATGTAGGAAATGCGTTGAAATAGAAATCCAAATCCTGTTTTACAATGACCAATTCAAATAGCATGATAGTGAAGATATTTAAATCATAAATAGACATGAGGATGTCAAAGAACAAGTAAATCATAAAAGTATTATGTAGAATAAAGTTCTATAAATAGTCATGTAAGATTTTATAGAAAAACCACACATGCATGAGATTTAAGCATAACGAATGATAAGACCATGTGAGTTGTAACATGGAATCCCTATGTCTCCTTATACAACAAAAAAGTGGAATTTACTTGCCAAGGTAGACTTTATCCCACTAGGAAGGTAATCATGAACATGTGCTATATGTGGATCACTAGCTAGGACATATGGGCAAATAATCTTACATTGGAAACATAGTTATGGGACTGGAGGTTGCTACTAAGGATCCCGTAGGTCAAGTTCCCACCTCAAGTCCACTCAGTGCTAAGCTAAAATTTCAAGGAATACATATCATAAGGATCATACTCATCATAAATTCATAAACTTGTTATAAATAATGGTTTATATTTTCATAAACTTACATGTAGGAAGGGCAATTTCATATCACCCAATCTAATTCATGAAACCTTATTCATAGAATAGCTCATTTTCATGCAATTTATATAATATAGATGTAGGCCTTCTGTCATTATGAATCCTACCTCAAGTATAATAAGGTCTTAAATCATTCGTAAGGTGTTAATTCACCCTTCTTCAAAAACTGGTGAAACACTTGAAATTCCATAATCATGTCTTGTGAGTGAAAATTATGATAAAAGCATGGATTCTCACAAAATTGACTTGAATTCATAAACTTTTATTGAAAACATGCATGATCATGTTAAATAATAATTGAATCAAAATTAAGAGAATTCAAAAGTAGCTCCACAAGCCCTACATAATATGTAATAGACTTCACTAGGAAATTATGCAATTTATGTATAATTGAGTAAATACATTATATGAATAATAATTCATGAAATTGGAATTTAGATCATGAAACCATTAAAATACATACTTGAATTTAAATGAAATAGAGAGAAATTTGTTAGGCTCCATGGGTGAAAGGGGCACATGGATGAATGGCCAGGAGACATAGTGCTTTCATTCGCAAAAGACAGTGTGATTAATAGCTTTCAAGTCCACATATCGTGATCAGAAACCTAGCTTGAAAACTTGCTTTCAATGGTGGAGCTGGTAGGGAACCCTATGTTCCATTCCTTGAGTTTAATATAAAGTTGAAGAAGAAGATAGGTTATTTTGTGAGGAATAATTGGGGAGATAATCTGTTTTGGGGTTAAGTAATAATATAAAAAGGTTATAGGTGGTTTAATGAGATTAAAATGATATAGTTTAGACGTTAGGAGGGTGAAAATTCTAAAAATACCCTTCATTAATTTATGTTGAAATAGACCATGAGAGTGGTCTACTAGACATATACACATATATGATTCGTGGAAGTGGTTTCATCCTGTTGCATTGGGCCAAAGTGCTGAAAGTTAAAATTCTTGGGTTAAAACATGATAGAAAAATATGTCTCTTAGTTCCTTATACAATCACAAGACTCCTCATAATATTATCCAACACTTAACCAAATTTTCAATCATCACTGCTCCATCTACAAGACCTATGTACGACATGTAAACATCCCTTGTGAAATTTGTGCACCGAAGTCTCAATTGCTAAAAGTTTTTCCTCAACCTAAGAAACCTGGCTTAAAGTCTAATAAAATTTCCCTGGCTTATAAGGAGCCTTTGTAGTTCCTTCTAACACTTAGGCAACTTCTCAATTATGAGCCTGGTCTATGACTCATAGACATAAATATGACTCATATAAGCCCTTCGCACTTCCCAAAAAAAAATCCAAGTGTCAGGGACATCTAGGAGACCCTATTAATGACTCATAAACTAGGTATGACCTATTAAATCGGCTCATTGTCCATACACCAATCCAATATTTACTTTTTCTTATTCCAGCTTTCCAACTTATATGGCATTACAAGTATCTTCCCATTAAGTCATCAATCTACATTTGTGTTATTCGAACCAAGGTACACATAATGTTATATGTCTACGTATTTTACATCTAGATTTTACTGATTGTGTGGCTGTATGCTAGTGCCTATTCATGTTTCGACACTAATAGGTGAGCCTTTACTGGTGGATCGAGTGTACCAATCCTATCTTATTTTATTGGTTGGTATGATACTTAGGTGGATGTGATTATATTGGAGAAGGATGACTTTGAATTTATATTAGGGATGGATTGTCTTTCTCTGTATGATTTCATTTATTATTTTTATGCCAAGACAATGACTTTAGCTATGCCTAGTATGCTAAGAATCGAGTGGATGGATTCTAGTGATTTCTATCATAGTAAAGTTACCTCTTCTATTTGAGCTCAAAAAATTGATAGATAGAGGTTGTCTATCCTACTTGTGTTTTATTCTGGACACTAGTGATGATCCACTTCCTATAGAGTCTAATTCTGTGGTTTAGAGTTTAGAGGTATGTCCTTTATCAATCTCCTAGTCATTTCTCCTGATCAAGGTATTGACTTTTTCATTGATTTATAGCCAAGCACAAATCCCATTTCCACCCCTGCCCCCCCCATACTGTATGGCTCTAATGAAGTTGAAGGAATTGAAGGAACAACTTTAGGATTTTTTAGTAAAGGGTTTGTCTGCCTTAGTGTATCACCTTGGGATGCCCCAATCTTATTTGTGAAGAAGAAGGATGGGCCTATGTTCATTTTATAAGGGTGCTTCAATGCCCCAACTTTATTTTTTATAATCAATGCCGCAATTTTATAATCATTTTCAAATTTCAAATACTCAAACTCTAGAATTCAAGTTCCTAAAACTCCATTCAACCCAATCTTTGAAGATTCAATCTATGGGATTCAAGGATGCTTCAAGCTTAATTCTATTCCATCTTAATCCTTCTAAATTCTTCAAAGGTATATGTGGTTTATCCATGGTTACCGTCCAATCATGAAGCCCCACAATCTATTTCTTCAATTTCATGATTTCTAAGTACGACTTTGTCATGACCCAAAAAAATTGCAACTAAAGAAAGATAAATAAAATGGAAATAACTCATAAGATAAAAGAAATCCTTCCAAAACATGGAGTCATGAGTACAAGAGTATCTAAATAGTGTTGGAGGTAAGTACAATTGTCTCAAAAGAAAATACAATAATGTCATGTAATATCTGATACATAGCCTGAAATATAAGGAAACAAAGAGAGTGTCCCAAAGATCCACAGTGAATCGAAGTCTGAGCCTCAATGATGTGCTATCAAAACACAACACTTTTAATGTTTAAAACATGGAATTGTGTGTGTTCTCAATATGTTGTTAGTTTATTTTGTGTATTTTTGTGTTATGTTTGTAGGATTCCAGGTTTGGCCTTGATTTTGGGAGAAAATATAGAAGTTGCTGAATTTTGATGTTGTACGAGGCCCTTTACTGGCCGTAAAACATTCTATGGATCGTAAAGTGGGTTTGGTAGACAATTCTAGTGAGGGAATGTTTTCTGAAGTTGATTCTATAAACATGCAGACAAGTCACAGAATGATTTACATGTCGTAGAAGATGGTTCGTGCTCTGAGGATCAGAGATTGGGACTTTCTGAAGATTCATCGGACAACACCCCCTTATGGGTCATAAATTACTTTACGAGTCATAGAAGGATGCCGTAAACTAGAAGTCCAAATTTGTAGCAACTTTGTACGAGACCCTGGTTACAGGTTGTGGAATGCAATACGGCCCGTAAACCCCTTTCATGAGGCGTGCCGACCAGTTATTTTATTATGTTTAAGACTTATATTTTACTTATTATAAATAGATTTTTTGGATTACTTTTTAGATCGTTTCGCATAGTACTCAGAGAACTCAGTAGTTAGAGAGAGAAAATAGTGAGATTACCTTGGAAAGCATTGAGAACACTTGTATCTTAATTCCATTTTTAATCTTATGATTTTCTTTAAAGTTGGATTTGTTTGTTAGTAATTCTATTATGTGAGTGTTTAATTATATTCTTCTAATTAATGATTCTTGCATCAAAACAAATCATGAGTAGCTAGATCTACAACTAGGGTTGTGGGAACCATGAAGAACTAACAAAATAAAACCAGATAATTCAAAATTCTTAGAAAGCTTGCACGCATGTATTAATTAACTCTCTTTATTTTGCATTTTTATGATGGTGGCCAACATTAGAACCTGCCTAGTGTTACTGACTGGACTAAGGAAGTGATGAATAGGAAAATATATTAATTAACAGGATTTGATTGATGTGCTCTCATCTAGTCAACCAAACTTGTCCGTGGAAAGGGGGGGGGGTTGTACTGGGACTAATAGTTAAGGGTTAGTAATGCACACTGTGGAGATGGGCCAAGTCACATAGTGAAATTCACCTCTCACCTTTAACCAAAGGGCTTGGCGAACTTAACTTACCATCTTTTATGCTGCACACTAGAAAAGAATTAGGTTTTTTTGGTGATACTGAGTTAGGAAATCATGGGGAACACAAAACCCTAGTTTCTCTCAATATTGATTTCACTCTTATAGTAAGTTTATTTTTTCCATTGATTATTGCAAAACCTCCCCCCCCCACTCCAGGGGAAGTAAGTTGGTTAACTACTCAAATTATAGTCATTGAATTCTCTTGAGTCTACGTATTCCTTGTAGATTCGACCCTAACCTTGGTTAGGTTTTATTTTTTGATAACAACTACTTTATCCTCAAAATAGAGGTGTAACTTGGGCAACATCAAGATTTTGGTGTTCCCACATTTTACATTTTGTTTTTGCTTTTTCTTCTTTACAAGGTGTAGGCATAGTGTATGCCCAATAGATGAAGTCAAGGAAGACCCTTAACTCTATTTGACCAATAGATCCACAAAACATTGAGGAGAATGACCCAATATAATGGCAACAATGTGGCCAATGCAGCTCTGAACAGAACTGAGAATGAGAATGTTGATAGTGAGAACCTGCCTCTTTTTGATGATATTGCTCCACAGCCTCAGGATTTCAATGCCAATATTTATCAATGGAATCAGTACAGGCTGAATCTTATGGCTATGAAGGTGACTGAAGCTATTGTGTTGTCACCACTATTAGCTAACACAAAGTTTATAATCTTGAGTCGATTCCTTCAAATGCTGCAGAACCGTAGGCTCTTTGTGGGCTTACCATTGGAAGATCCTCATAGCCACCTACACAATGTAGCATTTGTTTGTAGGAGTGTGATGGGAACACAGAATCTGTCTATGGATGCTGTGGGAACAAAGAAACTGCCTAGATTGAAGAAGCTCAAGTTAAAGGACCACATCAGCAACTTTGAGCAACTTCCAGGTGATTTGATTAGTACTAATTAAGAGTGGTTCACAAAATACTTGAGTGTCGTACACCACAAAATAGTTGATGATGCCTTGGTGGAGATCTTCTACCGTGCCTTTGATGAGAATAGTCAGGCTGATGCTGACACTATCATGGGGGCATGTTCTTAGATCAGCCATTCGCAATGATAGCAGAATGGATGGAGTGAGTGGTCAAGACTTATCGTGCATGGGGGCAGAGAGATAGAATATCAACCAAAACTTCATGCACTATCAATGTTAGTTTAGAGCAAGCAAAGATCAATAACGAAACCATGTAAGAGCTTGCCTGAATTCGCACAAGTATGGAGGTGTGATGAAGTAGAACCAAGAGCTCATTCATGCAGTGGTTCATCTATATCCATGTGCACCCATGTATGATGAGCCTTATTATGATGAGGATACATGTTTTATTATTGATCAGATGGAGGGTTCTAAGACCAACACCCAAGGGTCCAATTAGTACTATTGGTGCCAAGGTCAAGAAAACCAAGGCCGGAACTTCAACCGAGACGGAGCTTTCTAGGATAACTGTGGAGGACATTATGATAGGAATAAGGGTCCAGAGAGAGATGCAGATTGGGGTCACAGAGATGGCTTCAGAAATGGTCACTATGTACCACCACATAATCGTGATGCAGGTGCAAGTAGTTTCAGAATTAAGGAGATATTTGATCGCCTATCGAAGAAAGCTAAGACACAGGATGACTTTGAAGGGCATGAAATATGAGATTTCTAGCATTAATTAGAAAATTAAGTTTAATTCCATGGCTATCAAATAGCTTGAGCAATAATTTGGTCAAGTGTCGACTCAACTAAATCAGCATCTGAGGGGTACCCTGCCTAGCAACACAGTTTAAGATCGTAAGAATGGAGGGCAGTGTATGGTGGTTACTACTAGAGGTGGCAAGAGCACCATTGATCCTCTCATGCTAGTTGATGAGGTTGATGTTCAAGAGGATATAGTTGTGGCCAAGGATGCAGATGTAGGAGATGATATTGGCAAGGATGGGGTGAGTGAAGCTGCTGATGCGCCACTGAAGTTGAATCCCATTCTAGGACACCTCCTCCCTTCACTCAAGAAATAAAAAAGAGGGAGGAGGAAGGCAAGTTCAAGCACTTTCTCTCTATATTGAAACAACTCTCCATCAATATCCCTCTCATCGAGGCATTGGAGAAGATTCCAATGTATGTTAAGTACATGAAGGACCTGGTTACAAAGAAGCACACTGTGAGTCAGGAGCTATCCCAAGAGCTTAAATATTACAATGCTATTGACACGAGGTCCTTGGTACCGAAGCATGAAGTTCTCGATGCTTTCACGATACCCTGCACAATGGTAAATGTGGAGTTTGCAAGGACAATATATGATCTAGGTGCTAACATTAATTTTATGCCCCTTGCGGTCTACAAGAAGCTAGGATTGGAAGTCCCTACTCCAATAAGCATGTAGTTATTGATGGCTGATCGCATAGTGAAGAAGCCTATGGGCTACTGTATGATGTACTGGTCAAATTTAAAAAGCTCATATTCCCCATAGATTTTGTGATCCTAGATTGCGAAGTTGACTTTGACATCCTACTTATCTTAGGAAGACTGTTCCTAGCCACTTAATAAGCACTAGTGGATATGGAAGTCGATCAACTCAGGTTCAAATTAAATGACGAAAAGATCATCTTCAATATCTGTCAGTCCATGAAGTGACCAAATATTCTAAAGAATGAAGTTTGGGCAATTGGTGAAGTCTGAGTAACCAATTTTTCTAAGTCTTGCCGCGACATTAAATCAGGCGGTAATTGACAGGTGACCCGAGTCTTTGATGTAATAGTGTAGTTGTAGGTTTATTTTTAGTTTTGGACTCATTGGTAATTTATTATCTTGTATTTTGGTTGTAATTTTGGAAATTGAGCTAGTTGCATATAGGGTAACAGTGAGTTCTATGAAGAATATGTAGCTACAGGGCTAGATTAGCCATTTTTGGTTGAGAAGAGCATCAGGAAGAATCTCTATAATTGGTTCCACAGGACATAAAATATTTTACGACCCGTACACCATCTCCTAGAGATTTCCAGTAAGCAAAAAGTTGTGCACTCTAGTCCACTAGTGAACTTTCTGATCCGTAGATGAATCTATAGGTGGTAAATGGGGTTGTGGACCCAGGTAAGTCTCCTGAAAAATTTCTAATTGTTGAGGTTTCAACGACCAACTCTATGAGTCATAAATCACTCTACGACTCATAGAATGGTCCATGGAACTTAGCCCTAAAATCTAGAGTGTGGATGTTCTATGAACCCATAATTCATGATATGGACCATAATCGTGGTTTCGTAGAGTCCAGACCCATTAGATTTTAATTGAGCTGGTCAAGGTATAAATAATAGGGTCAAATTATTATGACCCTATTATAGACCTAATTTACAGATTTACCTGGTCTATCACCGACCACTATCATACACCTATTTTTTGGTGATATTTTTGGTGACCTAGGGTTTAGTGACTCTTCACCTCCTTCATCTTCTACAAGTTAATCACACAGCTTAGTAAGTTTTTGGTTGGTTTAGAACCTTTAATTTGCCTATGTTTATATGATTGAATTTGGAATTATGTTTGGAATAGTAGTTTAGACACAAAACCTATGTATGAAATTAGCATGTGGATAATTGAATTTTTGTTGCCCATGTTTGAATAATTGTCCAAGTCCGAAATTGGGTGTCATTTCCTTGTTAAGTATGATTTAAATAACATGTTTGGCGCCTATTGAATCACCCACTATGTGTGATGAATTGATGTTGTCTGTAAATTGGTAGGTGATGTCATGGGTGAGTAATTTTGTTGAGAAATTATCCATATATGGTCAGAGTAGTTGGGCAAACATGTCTAATTATTTTCAATGGGGTATAAATATTGAATAGCATGTTGGGGTATTGGTTATGGTGTGAGAGTCATGTGGGTGTGTGTGTTTTGCTTCTATGCTAGTGAAATAAATGTTGAAAAAGTCATAGGTGGTCTATTGTGATGGACTTAGAAACTGAGGTAACTAAGTTTTCTTGTCCATGAGTAGCTCTACGTCCCATGGATTATTCCATGAGTCGTAATTGTGCCTCGTGCAAAGATTCTAAAACTTTGAGTTTCTGAGTATCCATTAGATGAGAAATACGAGTCATAGGGCACTCTACGACTCATAGAAAGGTCTCGTAGATCCCTGCTTGGAATAAATTCAGACACTGGAACTTTCTATGACTCGTAAACCATTTTATGAGTCGTACCTGGTCTCGTAGACTTTTCCAGTGATAAAAACTGTTGGGACCACTATTTTACGAGAGCTCTTTATGGTTTGCAGTACCAACTATGACCTGTAAAGATGCTCTCATTGACCCTTCTGCAACTTAGTCTGAATTGTTTTTGTATTTAAATTTTTGATTTGTGGGGCTAACGAAGTTGCATAAATGTTCATGTTTCAGGTACTATGGCCACAAAAGCTAGACATGATGAGATTAGCACCCTAAAGAGGAGGCTCAGGGATGAATCTTCGAGGGATGAGTAGACACCAGCCTTGAGTTGATTATTAAAGGAGCTTAATGTCGACCTGGATTCGGAGGCTGCTAGAACTCATAATAGAGCAGCCACCAAAGCTGGATAGAATCAGGCCCTTATTCTCTACACTCCCCATTCTGATGAGGGAGGCAACAATAGGAGCGATTCTATTTAGATGACTCCATCCATAGAGGAGTCAATCTCTAAGCCGGTATTTGGAGATGCATCAGAGATGGAGTCATCGGCAGTGTCTCAATCATAACCATCTCCACCTGATGCCCAAACTAGTCGATGGTGCGTCGAAGGCATGCAGGATATCTATGTGGAGGGCTAGCAACAGACTAAGCAGGGTAGTCTAGCCCGCTCCATTTATGAGGAGCCTAGAGTCATCCCAAACAAACTCGACTGTGTCCCCGGCCTCCAGGACACGATGATAAGATATGGGCTACAATAGCTAACACATGCACTCGGACAATACTCCTTAACTATATTGAGGGAGTTATATGCTTCATACGCAGCTATGGTACACAACACTCTTCCCAAGGGGAAAAAGCCCTCACTCAGCGCAGACTGACTTAGGTGAGAGTGAGAGGTTGGTAGGTGGATATATCAAAGATCACAATTTGTCGTATGCTTTTTGGGATAGAGTTCCCTTTCCCCAGATCCATTGTTGAGCATGACTACAGAATGAGGCAGATGAGGGACCCACTAGTGATGAAAGATCTAGCGCGATGAGCCAACTTAATGAGATGGGTGGCTGGTTATATTGCAAAGTAGGGTTTGGAGCCTGCTTGGGTCGCCATATATTCGGAGCTTATTATCAAGGCTTCACTCAATTTCCCTACCAAGTTTTGGTGGACGATTGTTTGACTATGTATCCGGCCTACTCTTGTTGATAATACATTGATTATAGAATGTACAGTACTGGATTCTAGCATCTTGGATAGTTATGATATTGATCGGGCACACCTCATCATCGAGCAGATTCATGAGGCTACGCTAAAGAGGTCCACCTCTATCCCATCCCTTGCTTGATATACCAGCTCTATTTAGAGTCAAGGGCGAAGAGTTTGCACCAGTTGGACCAGCTGATTGAGGTCCAGCGTTCCTTGGATCCTAGCCAGATCAAGGTTGAAGAGAACCCAGTAGCACTCTGGCAAGCACAACAATAGCCTGCTCCTATGTCAAAGATGGTTGCTCCAATGCCACTGCCTAAGGGTTTATAGGCTATGACGACTGTTGCTACTATTAAGGATAGGTCCTCACAGCTATATGTAGATGAAAAGAGGGGTCCCATTACTTCTATTCCTGCACCATAGGCCACACCATCATAGTCTACTCCCGTGGGCATGGTTTGCATATCCGTCATATCTATCCAGGCCATGGAGTAGAGTTTATCTCATGCTGAGTCACAGTTGACTAAGCTTGTTTAGTAGATTAGGCCATGGGTCTGCCAAGCTATTTCGGACTCAGAGGGTCACATGCAGGCTTTCACAGTTGCTACTATTATGGATTGTCTCTCCACAGTAGATACTTGCATTGATGCCTTCGAGGTGAGCGAATAGCGAGGCTTGAGCGAAGCCCGACCATCAGATTTGATGAACCTCCAGATGGAGATCTAGTGACTCTGGGCCGAGATGACAACAACACCAACAACATTAGTGACACTACCAATGACTATACTCCCAATGTTGATGCTTGATATTTTTGCTCCTGATTAGCCTATCTAGTCTTCCTATAGGAAGAGACCCTACCCAAATGATGATCCTGATGTTGTAAAGTTCAGGTAGGGTTGACTGAGCAAGAGGAGCTCGAGCTTGTCTTAAGGGAGTCGAGACAAGAGGAAGAAATGCGACGAGATCATGAGGTAGAGCAGTTGAGGGGTGCTCGCCCCTCCGGACAGAGTTCTACTTCTGAGGAGACTACCCCATTGGAGGAAGGTGGTCAAACTCAGACACATACTGGCGCTTAGATGCCTAGGTATGATTTTTTACCCCTTATGCTTTTATTTTTCTTTGATTTTATGTGTTGGGGACAATGCACATCTTTTTCCATGGAGTGTGGGTAGTTATGGGCCTTAGGGAAGTTTGAGTAGCTTGGCTTTATAACT
Organism: Solanum ossicruentum; assembly: GCA_025774065.1. Classification (NCBI taxonomy): domain Eukaryota; kingdom Viridiplantae; phylum Streptophyta; class Magnoliopsida; order Solanales; family Solanaceae; genus Solanum; species Solanum ossicruentum. The sequence goes on along the minus strand of JAOTQR010002474.1, from coordinate 1,275 downwards.
ACCCCAATTTTTTATCCCAAGATTTACTTGCCTATGTTTTTATTCCCCGTGGATATTTACTTTCTATTGAACTGGCATGTTTAGGATGTATTTGTAGCATATAGTACTAATATCTGTGGCATATAAAATATTTTTGTGTTTTTTGTGAAAAATGATATCCACCACAAATTTTGATTAATAGTTTTGATAGCAACCATGCATGTTTAGGTGAGGATAATTTGAGATAAAAAGTATAATCTGAGAGTCTTTTGTTGATAATGTAGTCAGTGCCATGTGAGTGTGAGCCTATTTTGTTAGATTTATTATTTGTATGCTAATTCAAAACTTTGCCTATTGCTCTAAATTGGCCTGTAGATATCACGCCCCAAAGTCCCGTTAGGGCGGACTGGCACCCGTCGCCAATAAGGTTCGGGAGAACCAACCTGTATCTATGCTTCTTCTATACATACTATAAGGAGTTCCTACGTTTGACATGCCTTTAATAAGATAAACAGTGATAACTAGCCCAAAAAGAAATACATATGACTAGGCCGTTGGGGCCCCAGTGTCTATAGTACGAGACATGACTTCACTTTGCTTTACATAGTCTACAAAGCCTCAAAATAAAGAAAAACATCTGATAAGGGTCGGGATAGGCCCCGCTTCAACAAGCTATGCAATTAAAACATATAAGCACTAGACATATACAAGCCCCGAAGCAAGCTAGAGCTTGGTGACAGCAGCTGAATATCCTGTACTCCTACTTGGGATATCTATTAGCGCCAGTACGAGATAATGTACTGAGTATGTAAGGTAGGATATACTGTATATCAAGTAACAACTCAAATGAAATTGTACACTGGTGTAGCATAAGAGACAACCTTTAGTTATACTGTGGGATCACGTACTTTATGTTCTTTAAAATCTGTGCACAGCTGTAAAACAAATGACCTACTGATCAGTGGTGAAACTGTATCAGGTTCGTCCCTGGGTAGGTTATACTCAAACCCCCGGGCTACCCCCCGTTGATAGGATCGTCCCTGGCTAGGTTATACTCACCCCTTGGGCTACTACCTATCAAAAACTGTATACTGTATCCTTCATTTACCTTTGAAATGATTCTTTTGGTGGTCACAATATTGGAGTTATAGGACTATGTATGTGGCATGTAGCATGTGGATAATCACACAAGACAATATTACAATGAAAAGAGTACATTACACAAATGATGAAATGCGTATGAAATGGAACAACTCATGAACTTTATAGTGAAATAGGAACTTATGTAACTTGATA
>JAOTQR010002444.1:0-19004 GCA_025774065.1 Solanum ossicruentum | reverse complement strand
CATGTTTATATGTGTGTTTCTGTGCATTCTGGTAGCTGCTGCAGGTATGGATAGGGTATAGAAACAGAGGAAACTCTACCGAAATTTTGGTAGATTTTTGTAAGCTTAATTCAGGATTTTGTTGTGATTTGATAGCGAATTAAGTGCCTAATCGGCACCAGTCACGACCTCGGGGTTGGGTCGTGACACTTTCTCTCTCTTTCGCGAGTCTATACAATCTCTTGTACCCACCTTTTTCACTTAACTCCATAATAGGTGCTCAAACGCTAAAGTCTTGGCACTCATCACCAACATCTTCGCTTCTACCTTTGCCATCTTATAGGAATCCTTAAGCCTTCATTTTGACTCCTCATCCCTACACTCCAACCACCTTATATAAGCAATCTTCTTAGCTTTCACTTTGCCTTGGACTTCGTCATTCCACCACTAATCGCCTTGACGTCCACAAAATGTCCTTCTCAAAACCCCTAGTATCTTGGTAGCTACTTTTCTAATATATCCAGTAGCAGTGTCCCACATATTTTTTCACATCTCTGCCACTACTTCAAGCCTCTAAACCACTCAGCTTTTCTTCCATCTCTCGTGAATGGATAGGACGTAATTGATGAGTCATGAAAAAATGACTTTTATGATGCTTAAAACATGGAATTATTGTGAGTTCTTAAGTGCATTTGTGTATGTTTTGTGTTTATTTGTAGGAAAATGAAAATCCCATGAATCTATAGACGTTGGACTGATTTGAAGTGGTTTGGAGCTAAAATTGGCTTGAACATTAAAAGGGTCATTGGTGGATGATCTGGGCACACCATACGACCATTTGATACATGTGTGTGGCTGGAAAGCAAAGCAAAATAGCAACAAAGCTACAATATACAAGTATTAATCCATCTCGATGGCAACTAAGCAAACTTGTGAGAGGTTTAATTGAAAAAGTCATTTATAGGAGCTGCTAGATGATTATGGTCAGTTAGGGGACTGATTTGTTGGTGAAAATGATGGTGAGGCACTGTTAGGGGACTGGGGAATCACAACAAAGCAGCAGCAGAAGCTACAAGGCACATAACATAAGCTATCTCGGACAAAATGATCAAGTCATGTTGTTGCATTGTTTATGTCATGTTGGGAAGTTTGCTACTGTCTATGTTCATTTAAGTTGCTCATATACTGGTGCGGAGATGAATAGAAGAAGTATCAAAATGTTCCAGGAGCTGCGCAGGAAAAAATGAAATGAAAAAGAGCCAAGGAACACATCACGGGCACATTCACGACCAGTAGTGATCCTCACTAGTCGTGAGCCTGCTTGTACAGGTTGTGGATGCCAGGAACGTCATCAAACGCTTTATGACAACCCCTTTCATGACTCATGGTGCACTCCATTAACCATGAGGGTGCTCGTGTGAAGCACCTAGTTAGCGTGAACACAAAAAAAGTCAAGGCAAGTCTTGCCTTCCACGACCTGTGTGCATCTTCACGGATCATGAAGGTGTACGAGAAGAGGGGATAATTTTGAACAGTTTTTTCACCAAGTAGCATACCATGGAGGAGTTGTATGAAACATGCAAACCACCATGAATCATGGTCTATTCCATAAAAGGCCATGTCGTCCAGAATTGTTTAAGCTTTCCTAGTCCAACTAGGATTAGTTTTTCTAATTATTTTAGGGTAGGTTTTATTTAGTATAAATATGACTTTTAATTATTTATTTAAAACAACTTGGTAACCCACATTTTGGGGCTGCTATAGACACGATTAATGACAATTTTCCAGTGATTTTCTCTTCAAAACACGGTTGGACAGTGAGTATATTTCTTTAACGTTTAGTTGTGTGTTTGATTATCATTTGAAGTTTTGAATTAAGTTTTTGTCTCCGGATTCTTCGATTCTTGTTCAAGATCTTGCAAGTTCGATAATCTAAACTCACAAGTAGGGTTATGGGAACCATGATGACTCAATGAGATAGATAATTGGGGTAAACATCGGGATTACTTGTCGTATGCGTCGTAGTGTTCTCCACTTTAACGTCTTCCTTAATAAGTCGATGCATTAGGGTAAGTCGTATTTGTTACATGCCCGTGAGAGATGTAGTGATCAGGAAAAGAAATCTATGACAGAAATTCAAGGTTATTAACCTAGTCTAAGTACATAAGACTGGAAGGTGAGAGTATTCTGGGGTCTATAACAAGGGTTAAAGAGTACAGGTTCGGAGACTGGAAGGTGATGAATGAAATGCATCTGAGATGGATCAAAAGGTGAATTAGATGTTACATAACTTGTTTGATCTTGTATACACAATCATGAATGGGTTTACTAAACGAATTTGGTAATCACGTTGGGAGTCATAGGGACCACAACCCTAGTCATCATTAAACTGTTTAGTCCTTAGTTTATCTTTTGGATTCGTACTCATAGTTAGGATGTTAGTTTTAAAAAAAAACATTCTTACTTTTACACATTATTTATTTTCTGGAAATAGAATCAATGACCAAAGTAGGATAACTAATAGAGTTGTTTCAACTTATTCCCTGTGGGATCGACCTTGACTCTTAGTTGGATAAATATATTGCTAATAATCGTCCATATTTTGTAAAAAAGAGTATGTTTGAATGTTATCAATAACAACCCATCTTTAGATAAGAATTCCCACATTGACAAACACAAGAGAAATGTTGGGTATATAAGTAAAAGACTGGTCTATATACTGTGAGGCAATACTTCACAGTATTGGATAGGTCATTACAAGTAGTATTAGAGCCACTGTTGTGTCAGTCTTGTCGATATGGTTCAGAGTTTAACTGAGTCTAGCCGAATCCCCTGCGGTGGGGAAAACGAGATGTGCTGTCAAAATACAGCACATTTGATGCCTAAAACAAGGGATTTTGTGAGTGCTTAATGCGACTTGTTATGGGTTTTATGTGTTTCTGTGTTATTCTTGCAGAAAAGTTAAGTTGGCATGATTTTTAAGGAAACTTGCAGATTTTGCTGAAGCATAAGACATACGAGCATAGTTACGAGTCATAGCCCAAGCTAAGAGTCGTAGGGATTGCCTTAGCAGGAATCAGAGACCAAAATTCAGAAATCCACTAAGTGGAGGTTACCCCTACGAGGCCAGCCTATGAGTCGTAAGTCTTACCATGACTTGTAAAGGTGGACTAGTAGAAGGAATTAGAGAGAGAAAATGTTGAACCAAAAACTAAAGGCCAAGACAACGAGAAGAACATACGAGTCATAACTCAAGCAATGACTCGTACCTGAGGGTCGTACCAGTGTAGTCCAAAATTCTAGGAGCCTGATATGAGACCCTGACTACGACTTGTAGGTCACCTTACGGGTCGTACCTGCAAGGCCTACCAGCTGCCAACTGTCTTTGCTGTGTTATTTTTAGGGTTTATTTGTAAACACTATAAATACCTTAAGTTAGTTTTTTTAAGAAGAGGATTGGAGATTGGGAGAAGATAGAACTTTTCTTTGAATATTCTCTCAAGGATATTTTAGGGTTTTAAATCAGTTTATCATTTTTTCTTGGAAAACCCATTTTGGGGATTATAAATCTTGTTTGTACTCATTGTTGATCAATCAAGCTTTTGGGTTTGCAACTTGTGGTGTCTACAATTTTCATTGTTTTTGGTAAAACTCTCAACTATGTCATTTATTTGCATTTTTGCTTGTTTTGCCTTAGCCATGAGTATAAAGCGCCCACAACTTGGGTTGTGGGAATCATGGAAAGTTGATTCGAGATAACTTAGGTTTATTGCATTTATACGATTGGGTTTTGCATGTATTGTCTATTTCCCTTCATTATGATTGTCGTTTGGTGGTGGCCAACAGCAAACCCCGCCTACTATCACTAGCCGGACCATGGTAGTGATGAATAGGAAAAGGGAAGTAGATGACAAGATTTGATTGATGTGTTTTCATCTAATAAACCAAACTTGACCAAGGGGAGGTTGACTGGGACAATTGGTAACGGTTAGTTGGCATACCATGGTGGCCGACCAAGCGCCATGGTGAAATTCAACTTTCACCTTCACAAAAGGGCTGGAAGAACCTAAGTTACCATTCTACATGCAAATATCCAATTGTAGTTATTTTTCCTAGGAAAATCGAGTCAACAAACTATGCTGAACACAATTCCAAGATGTCCCTAAAATTGAGTGTTTCCTCGCATCTTAGTTTAGTGTTTATTTCACTTCATTTTTGATTCACAAATCCCCCCCCCCTTCCCTTCATTTAGAGATTTTAGTTATTTATGCTTGAAATAATTAATAGTGGACTCCTGTAGTCAAGCCCCTATTCCCTGTGGATTCGACCCTAACCTTCGGTTAAGTTAATTACTAAAAGCGATCACTTTCTTATTGGAGCGTGAACATCATCAAAAATTATGGTGCCATTGCCGAGGAATATGGCTAGGTTTTGACTTGAATTCACTATTAATTAGTTCTAATGTTGATTTCTAGAATCTCTTGTATTTTACTTTTGTTTTTTGTTTTTGTTGTTTGAGTTTATTTCCAGGGTGTACTAAGTTGTATACCCAATACAAGGAGCCAAGACAGTCCCTTAACTCCACTCAATTTGGAGATCCATTGACTACCACGAAGAATGGCTCAAGTGAATGAGGATACGAGATTGAGGAGGATATGAATACGAATGAGGATATAGGAAGAGAAGAGAATCCACAACAAAGGGGTAACAGGCCACAGCTTAGGGACTTCAATGAAAACGCTTATGGGTGGAATCAATATCGATTAAAACCTATGGCTATGGATGTTACCAGATTGAGTTGTGGACGTTACCGGTGCCATAGTGCTACCTCCTTTACTGGCAGATACTAAGTTCACGGTATCGAGTGGATTACTCTAAATGATCCAAAATTGTGGACTATTCACAAGGCTACCTTCGGAGGATCTCCGTCGTCATCTTCAAAATGTGGTGTTTGTTTGTGAGAGTTTCATGGGGAAATAAAACCATTCTGGATGTTGTTGGTTTAAGGGTGTTTCCAATGTCATTGACTGGTAATGCAATTGTATGGCTGTCCGAGCTTCCTCCTGGTACTATTATAAGTCGGGCTGAGATTGAGAGAGTATTCCTTGACAGATATTTTCCAAGATCTAAAAAGTTAAAGCTTAAAGACCAAATCAACAACTTTGAGCAATTGCCAGGTGACTCTATTAGCACAACATGGGAGAGGTTCACTAAATTCTTGAGGATGGTCCCCGATCACAAGATTGTTAATGATGCTTTGGTCGAGATTTTCTATCGGGCACTTGACGAGAATAGTCAAGCTTACGCCGACACAATCACGGGACGCATGTTCCTTGACCAACCTTTTGCATTAATAGCCGCAAGAATGGAGCAAGTGGTCAAACCAAATAGAGCATGGGGGCAATGAGAGCGAGGTGCGATGAAACCTTCTTGTGTAGTTAACACCAATAATGAGCAAGCAAAGGTAAACGAAGAGATCATGGAGGAACTTGCTCAACTTCGCACAAGTATGGACTTGGTTTTGAAGCAAATTCAAGCAAGTGTCAAGGCAATAACTCACCAACCTCTGAAGGCTCCGGAACCAAGCGGCAAGTTTTCGGAACAACCCCCAAGGTTCCAATTTGTACTATTAGAGGCAAGGGTTCGAGAATCAAGGTCAAAATTTCAATCATGATGGGGTGTATAGAGACAACCGGGGTGGATACTATGAGAGAGAGAGTTGTCGGATGCCGAGTGGGGAATAAGAGAGGGTTATAGGAATGGTCCTTATGTGCCTCCTCACAACCATGATGTTGGGTCAAGTAACTCTAGGATTGAAGAGATTTTCGAAAAGATGTTGAAGAGGGCCGACCACCAAGATGAGACTTTAAAAGGAATGAAAGCCAATATTTCAAGCACTAACCAAACAATAGAGTCTCACTTGGTGGCGATTATGCAACCAGAACAACAATTCGGACAAGTTTCTACATGATTGAACCAACGCCAAAAGGGCACCTTACCAAGCAATATGGTTCAGAATTCTAAAAATGACAGGCATTGCATGGCGGTCATGACCCGAAGTGGCAAGAACACTGTAAATTCCCCCATGCCAATGGTTGAAAATGGGAACCATTGGAAAAGAGTGAATGAGGAAACCAAGCCATGCAACACTGAAGAGCAACCCAAGAAATATAAAACCTTTCCAAGGCCCCCTCCTCTTTTTTGTCAAAGGCTTAGGAAGAGGAAGGAGGAAGGTAAGTTTGAAAAGTTTTGGGTGATGCTTAAGAAATTATCAGTAGACATCCCCATAATGGAAGCTCTTGAGAGGATGCTACGGAATGCCAAATGGATGAAAGATCTAGTCAGGAAGAAGCAAAAAGTGAGTCAAGACCTCTCTAAAAAATTTCAAAATTGTAGTGTCATCATTATAGAGTCTTTAGTGCAAAAGCGAGAAGACTCAGGTGTATTCACCATACCATGCACTATAAAAGAACTTGAATTTTCTAGAGCACTGTGTGATTTGGAGGCTAGCAGTAACTTGATACCTCTTGCCATATTCAAAAAGCTCGGTTTGGGGAGCCTTTTCCCTACGGAGATCCAGTTGTTGATGGCAGATAGAATAGTCAAGAAGCCTGTGGGGATATTATATGATGTGTTGGTATAGGTATAAAATTTATATATCCTGCAGATTTTATTATATTTGACTGTGAGGTTAATTTTCCAATTCCTATCATTTTGGAAAGACCCTTCTCAGCCACAGGTCATGTATTAATTGATATGGAAAAGAGCCTTCTCACTTTCAGGCTTGGGGGAGAGGTATCTGTATTCCAAGTAGGTCAACATGCCAGAAAGAATTCTGAGATCCAGGTCATTTCAATGATTTCAACGGGTAAGGACAGTGAAGTGGAGATCCCAATAGAATTAAGGCTCAGAGTCGATCCTTTGGCTACAGTGTTGATGAATTCCAATGGTGACAGCATTCCTGATTATGAGAAAATGGTAAATTCTCTTGGGGCGTCATTTGGGCCGAGGCGACAAGCAAGGTTGGAGTTAGATTTATGCAACAAGGAAACACCACCTACTAAGACTTCTGTAGAAGTCCTACCGGAGTTAGAGTTAAAGTCATTACCATCGCATCTGAAATACGCATACTTGGGAGAGAATAGTACTTTGCCTGTCATTATTGCAGCAGAGTTGAGTGAGGATCAAATAGAGGCCCTTGTCTCGATTCTCGAGAAGTTTAAAAAGGCCATTGGATGGACAATTGCAGACATCATTGGCATACCCCCGGGATGTGCACTCATAAAATTCAACTAGTCAAAGATTATAAACTGAATATTGAGCATCAAAGAAGGTTAAACCCCCCAATGCAAGAGGTAGTGAGGAGAGTAATCATCAAGTGGTTAAATGTAGGAGTAATTTAACCAATTGTCGACAGTGAGTGGGTAAGTCCAGTGTAGTGTGTTCCAAGAAAGGGAGGTATCACAGTGGTGCCTAATACGAAGAATAAGTTGATCCCCACGAGACTAGTCACCAGATGGAGAGTGTGTATGGATTATAGAAAACTAAATGCTTCTCTCGAGAAAGATCATTTTCCTACGGCCTTTATGGATCAGATACTCGACAGATTAGCAGAGAAGGGGTGGTACTGATTCCTTGATGGATATTCTGGGTACAATTAGATTGTTATTGCGCCCGAGGACCAGGAAAAGACAATGTTCACATGTCCTTATGGTACCTTTGCATTTAAGAAAATTTCTTTTGGACTATATAATGCTCCAGCAACATTTCAAAGATGTTTGATGTCTATCTTCTCAGACATGGTTGAGAGCACTATTAAGGTGTCCATGGACGATTTTAGCATTATTGGCCAGTCTTTTAAAGAATGCTTGTTACATTTACATGATGTGTTGCAGAGGTGAGTTAAAATCAATTGGTGCTAAATTGGGAGAATGCCATTTTATAGTTAAAAAAGGCATCATACTTGGTCACAGAAGTTTAGGCAAGGGCATCGAGGTGGATAAAGCAAAAATAGAAAAATTGCCACTACTAATTTTGGTAAAAGGTATTAGGAGCTTTCTAGGCCATGCTGGATTCTACCGCTGATTCACAAAGGATTTTTCTAAGATCTCGCGGCCCTAATGTAAGTTGCTGGAGAAAGACGCCAAGTTGTGTTTGATGATGCATTCATACACGCCTTTGAAGAATTGAAAAGAAGGCTGACCACAGCACCTATTATTGTAGCTCCAAGTTGGTCACAACCATCCGAATTATATATGATACGAGTAGGGTTGCACTAGGTGTAGTGTAAAGACAATGAAGGGAGAGAATTCTGCATCCAATCTATTATGCTAGAAAAGCATTAATGTGGCCCAAAAAACTATACAATGACCGAACAAGAATTGCTTGTATTAGTTTTTGCTTTTCAAAAATTTTGGTCATACCTATTGTGGGCCAAGGTGATTGTACACACAGACCATGCAGCGCTCAAATATTTGATGGCCAAGAAGGATGCAAAACCAAGATCAGATGGGTACTTCTCTTGCAAGTATTTAACTTTGATATGATTGACAGAAAGGGGTCAGAAAATCAAGTAGTTGATCATCTCTCTAGATTAGAAGATGAAGCTATGGTGAAGTTCGAGAATGGTGTTGACATAAATGACTCATTCCCTGATGAGAGAGTTTTTGCAACCTCACATAATCTTATACCTTGGTTTTCAGACTATGATAACTACTTGGTGAGTGAGATAGTGCCACCTGATTTGAACACCCATCAACGTCGCAAGTTTATGCATGATGTCAAGAAGTTCTTCTGAGATAAGCCATATTTATTTCGCATTTACGCAAATGGGATCATCCGTCGATGTGTTCCAGAAGTGGAAATGATGAGTATTCTTCAAGCATGCCACTCTTCATTGGTAGGTGGCCATCACAGTGGAGCTCGTACGGCTTACAAAGTGTTGCAATGTGGCTACTATTAGCCATCTATACATCAAGATGCCCATGATTATATAAAGTCTTATGATAGCTTCCAAAGAGAGGGCGGAGTTTCATGATGGCACGAACTCCCTCTAAATCCTATTTTGGTCATAGAACTATTCGATGCTTGGGACATTGATTTTATGGGACCATTTGTTAGCTCTTATGGTAACAAGTACATTCTTGTTGTAGTTGATTATGTCTCTAAGTGGGTGGAGGTCGTGGCTCTACCAGACAATGAGGGTAAGAGTGTTATCGGGTTTCTCCAAAGAAGCATTTTCTCCAGGTTTGGTACACCTCGGGCAATTATCAGTGATGGGGGTTCCCAATTTTGCAACTGATTGTTCAGAGCTCTCCTTGAAGGATACACAGGGAATCACCGAGTGGAAACCCTGTATCATCCCCAAACCAATGGGTAAGTTGAAGTATCAAATCGAGAAATAAAGCAAATCTTATCCAAAATGGTGAATATGAATTGCATGGATTGGTCGAGGAAGTTGGATGATGCTTTATGGGCATATCGGACTGCCTTCAAAACTCCCATTGGAATATCCCCTTATCAACTGGTGTTTAGAAAGGCCTGTCACCAGCCGGTTGAACTTGAGCACAAGGCATTATCGGAATTGAAGAAGTTGAATCTACATTGGCATGAAGCTAAAACTTCTAAGTTGATGTAAGTGAATGAGCTTGATGAATTTAGACTGCGTGGATATAAGAGCTCCACTTTGTACAAACAACGAATGAAAGTTCAGCATGATTGAGAATTGAAGATCATCATTTGCCCCAGGAGACATTGTATTACTCTATAACTCTAGGTTGAGGTAGTTTCCTGGCAAACTCAAATCTAAGTGGATGGGTCCCTTCAGAGTAGTGCGCACTTTTAGTCATGGAGCCATCGAGTTAGAAAGCAGGGATGGAAACACTTTCAAAGTCAACGGACAAAAGGTCAAATCTAAGTGGATGGGGCCCTTCAGAGTAGTGCGCATTTTTAGTCATAGAGCCATCGAGTTAGAAAGCAGGGATGGAAATACTTTCAAAGTCAACGGTCAAAGGGTCAAATGGTACATGGGTGACATGGAAGAAATCAAGATAGTGGAAGATTGGGATCTTGATGATGTATGAGCATACAAGCTTTCTGTCGTGCCATGACAATAAATCAGGCACTTTCTAGCAAACTCAAATCTAAGTGGATGGGGCCCTTCAGAGTAGTGCGCATTTTTAGTCATGGAGCCATCGAGTTAGAAAGCAGGGATGGAAACACTTTCAAAGTCAATGGTCAAAGGGTCAAATGGTACATGGGTGACATGGAAGAAATCAAGATAGTGGAAGATTGGGATCTTGATGATGTATGAGCATACAAGCTTTCTGTCGTGCCATGACAATAAATCAGGCACTTTCTAGCAAACTCAAATCTAAGTGGATGGGGCCCTTCAGAGTAGTGCGCATTTTTAGTCATGGAGCCATCGAGTTAGAAAGCAGGGATGGAAACACTTTCAAAGTCAATGGTCAAAGGGTCAAATGGTTCATGGGTGACATGGAAGAAATCAAGATAGTGGAAGATTGGGATCTTGATGATGTACGAGCATACAAACTTTCTATCGTGCCATGACAATAAATCAGGTGCTTCTTGGGAGACAACCTAAGGTATGCCCCTTGCACCTGTTCCACGTGTTTTTACTTTAAGGACAAAGTATCCTATTTTGGTGGGGTGTGGAAAGTTATGGATTAAAGCGAAGTCTGAGTAACCTCGAGTCCATAACTTCCCCTATTTTTTATCTCAAGGTTTTCTTATTGTGCTTCTTTTTCCTTGTGGATGTTTAATTTTCTGTTGAACCGGCATTTTTAATTAGTGTACATAATGTGTAAATTCATAGCAGTATTATCTATTGGTATATACATAGTCTTTAATTGCGTTTTAAAGTTTTGATGAAAAATTAAGTACCCTCAAAAATTTTGAGATTGCGGTTGTTGATTCAGTCATACATTTTTAAGTATCTGGTAATGTTTGTTCAGATATTGTGACGGTAAGCTGAGGCTGAAAGCATGACTTGTGAGTCTATACTTGATTGTGGATGCAATGTAATGTGTGTTGTGAGCTTATTTTGCTGCATTCTTGCATCTTGTATGGACTCAAAACTTTCCTTAGTACTCTAAGATTGGTTTGGTGATGTGGTGGATATGGAAAGGATCTTAGGTGTTTGTTCTTTGACTGAACCCACTATTGGCCTAAATGACCCACCAAATGAGTGAGTGAATCCCTTGTTCCAAATTTTTGAACTTCTCATGTACTCATTATTTCTTGACACTTGGCTAACTTAACCTTGTTTGATGAAATACCTTGATATTGGCCTTGCTCTATCCTTGAACATGTGAACTTTGATTGAGGCCAAAGGCCTAAGTTGAGGGGGGTTGCAGTTGGTGGACCTAGTTTGAGGCATAGATATTGTATACTTCACCTAAGGCTAAAAGCTAAGTTAAGGGAAAGAAAGCACTCGAGAATCATAGCAGTGTTATCTGTTAGTCATGGAGCCATCGAGTTAGAAAGAAGCCTAAGTTAGTTGGAAAATCAAGAAAGAAATAAAAGAGCATGATCCGAGTGAAGAAAAAGAAAAGAAAAGTGCCTTGAGTCGAGAAAAAGTAGCAAAAAATGAGTTTGAAATTGAGGTACAGCTGAAAAAGAGAAAGAAAGCACTCGAGAAAAGCTTAAAATAGGATAATAACGGTGGATTTATTGAAAAGGGGTTGTAAACATGGTTTAAGGATAGCTTTTAGTCACTACTTGCCTAAAACATCATACCAAAGCCCCGTGGACCTATGCTACAAACCTATAAGTCCTAAAGTGATCCAAATCCACTTTATTACCAAGCCAAAAGATGAGTATAGAGGCAAGCCTATGGTGTTAGTCGGTATGCATAAATTTCAATTATGAGAGTGAGAATGCCTCCTTAGTCCCTGAATCCTAAATGTTTTTTGAGTGAGTATGAAGGACTTCTTTCCAGTGATGGCATTTGCACTACTTGAGTAGCATATGACTATACCAGTGACTGTGGATGGTTGATGCTCCTTAGCTTGTCATAGTTGAATTGCCAAGTATCCCATTATGTTTTTGTTTTTGCTTAATAACCTTGCACTCCTGTTTTGAAAATGATAGTTGGGTACCTGAATCACAAGAGTTGTTGTATATGCCATTAGTATAGCTGCTATGTATTTCTCTTTGTCTGCGTAGGTTGAGTCATCGCTTGAGGACAAGCAACAATTCTAAGTTGAGGGTGTTGATGTGCTATCAAAATTCAACACATTTGATGCCTAAAAAAAGGGATTTTGTTAGTTCTTAATGTGACTTTCTATGGTTTTTATGTGTGTTCGTGTTGTTCTTGCAGAAAAGTTAGGTTGGCATGATTTTGAAGAAAAGCTACAGATTTTGCTGAAGCATAAGACATACGAGTATACCTACGAGTTGTAGCCCAAGCTACGAGTCATAGGGTGTGTCGTAGCAGGAATCAGAGACCAAAATTCAGAAATCTGCTAAGTGGAAGTCACCCCTATGAGGCCAGCCTACGAGTCATAAGTATTACCACGATTCGTACAGGTGGACTCGTAGCAGGAATCAAAAAGCCAAAATGTTAGACCAAAAACTGAAGGCCAAGACTACAAGAAGAACATACGAGTCATAGCTCAAGCAACAACTTGTACCTGTGGGTCGTATCAGTTTAGTCCAAAATACTAGGAGCCTCATATGAGACCCCGACTACGACTCGTAGGTCACCCTACGGGTCGTACCTGCAAGGCGTACCAGCTGCCAGCTGTCTTTTCTGTGTTATTTTTAGGATTTATTTGTAAACACTATAAATACCTTAAGTTAATCTTTTTTTAGATGAGGATTGGAGATTGGGAGAAGATAGAACTTACCTTTGAATATTCTCTTAAGGATATTTTAGGGTTTTAGATTAGTTTATCATTTTCTCTTGGAAACCCCATTTTGGAGATTACAAATCTTGATTTATACTCATTGTTGATCAATCAAGCTTTTGGTTTTGCAACTTGTGGTGTCTACAATCTTCATTATTTTTGATAAAACTCTCAACTATGTCATTTATTTGCATTTTGCTTGTTTTTCCTTAGCCATGAGTAGCTAAGCACCCACAACTTAGGGTTGTGGGAATCATGGGTAGTTGATTTGAGATAACCTAGGTTTATTGCATTTCTATGATTGGGATTTGCATGCATTGTCTATTTCCCTTCATTATGATAGTCGTTTGGTGGTCTCCAACACCAAACCCCGCCTTCTATCACTAACCCGACCAAGGTAGTGACAAATAGGAAAAGGGAAGTAGATAACAGGATTTGATTGATGTGTTCTCATCAAATCAACCAAACTTGACCAAGGGAAGGTTGACTGGGACTATTGGTAATGGTTAGTTGGCACACCATGGTGGCCGACTAAGCGCCATGGTGAAATTCGACCTTTCACTTTCAGAAGAGGGATGGAAGAACCTAAGTTACTATCCTGCATGCGAATTTCCAATTATAGTTATGTTTCCTAGGGAAATCAAGTCAATGAACTATGGTGAACAAAATTCCCTAGTTGTCCCTAAAATTGATTGTTTCCTCACGTCTTAGTTTAGTGTTTATTTCACTTTGTTTTTGAATCACAACCCCCCCTCCCCCCTCCCCCTCCATTTAGAGATTTTAATTATGTATGCTTGAAATGATTAGTAGTGGACTCTTGTAGTCAAGCCCCGTATTCCCTGTGGATTCGACCCTAACCTTTGGTTAGGTTAATTGTTGACAGCGGCCGCTTTCTTATTAGAGCGTGAACATCATCAAAACGTCAGTGAGGATGCTGAGTCCATAGAGGGGATGTATATAACAACCCATCTTGAGATGAGAAGTCTCACATCGGCAAAATACAAGAGAGATGTTGGGTATATAAGTAAAGGACTGGTCTATATATTGTGAGATGCCTTTTAGGGTGAGCCCAAAGGGACAAATTCATGATAGGCTAGGCCCACAAGCAGACAATACTTCACAGTGTTGGCTAGGTCGTTACATAGGAGTCGGGCCTCCCCATCTAATCCTTGTTAGGGCATTAAAGGTCTTCTTCTTCTTTTCTCTCTTAATCTTTAAATGCATCACTAGAAGTCTATGTTGAGTGGAAATATTCACTCAGAATAACCATGCAATTCTTATATAGGCTTCTATTGCCCTTTCGGAAAAGTAAGTAATCTATTTGAGTCTTAGCTACCGTACTACGAAAGGTAATCAAGTGGCTTTCCCTCTTTGGAAAACATGAGTTAGCAATAACTAACTCAAATGCTTTGGCAAAATCCAAAACGTTCCACCTCCATTCCTTTCCCCAAAACCAAAGCCTCCATGAACATCTTCAAACCCACTAGTGGTTCATTAAAGTCAACCCCAATGAAGATTTTTCTGTCTCCGGTATGCCTCTCACAACTTCATCCAAATCTTCCCAAAAGAGATTTTGACTTCATTATCTAGGCCTACTTGGGGCGCATATGCACTAACTACATTCGCTATATACCTAGCAACCACGAGTTTGATAGACATCATCCTATCATTAACCCTCTTAACCTCAACCACATATTCCCTAAGGTTCTCATCTACGACGATACCTACACCATTTGTATCCCTAGAACCACCCGAGTACCACAGCTTAAACCCATCTACCTCTCGAGCTTTGGTACCTACCCATCTAGTCTCCTAAACACATGCTATATTAATATGTCTCCTCTTAAGAAATTTTACTAGCTCTATGGATTTCCCTGTAAGTGATCCTATATTCCATAACTTTGTCCGTAACTTAAATAAGCTCATGCCCCTCTTACACCCCTACCCCTACGCCTTAACCCCGACCCTAACCGACGGCATGACCTTAGTCTGCCATTAGATCCTGACGTCACTAAACTTAAGAAGTAATAACATACTAAGTTATCGAGATCAAGAAGATACAATCTAGGAAAATGCAACCCAACAAAACTGAACAAGGAATTATACAGTATACTACTTACTAATTACAATATGAAAAATAAGTAAAAGGCACCGAATATGCTAAGTAAGATCTTCACCACAATATTGATAGCAATATGTAACAACAAGAAATATTCAGTAATACAGTGACAGTAATATTTATATAGAAATATACAACAATGGGAATTGCAAGAATTATACAGTAGAGGCAACACAAACAACAAAAGGCAAATAATGTAAAAGACAAATATGAAACAGCAAGGGAGAACCACAATACGTAACTGGCAACAAAATACATGGTAGGTAAAAGGATAGCTAAATAAAAAATAATAAGTAATAAGGGATTTGGAAGATAACACCTAGAATTATAGTCCAAAAAATTCTTGAATGTTGCCGGAAAATGGATCCTCGCCGAAAAATTGATCCTCGCTGGAGGAGCCTGCTGACTGGAAGTGCTTTACTGGAGAACATCTTGAGGTTTCCAAACTCTAGAACCGGGAATCTCACAAAGAACAGAAAGTCATCAAATGGTAGATCGATAGATCGGATTCTACTGGAGAGAGAGATCGTTGGCGAGATGCAAAAGCTTGCCAAAAAAACCTAGATCAACAAATTTAATTCTGCATGAGAGAGAGATCGGCGGCGAGATGCAAAAGTTCACCAGAAAAGCCTAGATCGATAGATCTGATGTTTTTGGAGAAAAAGAAATATTCATCGAAAGTTTGGAATAAACTTGAAGAAGGCGTCAAACAGATGTTCGCCAGAAAGAATGTGTTTTGCAGGAAAGAAAGAGAAAAAGATCTTTAGAAAGAATGTCTTTTGCCAGAAAGAAACGAAAAAGAAATGTGTATCAAGAAGGAGGGGGTGAGGGAAAGACACTCAAATGTGTATCAATGGTGGCTTCGTTAGCTGCGGCAGCAGTGACGGGGATTTACAAAGAGAGAGAAAGAAAGTTTATTAGCAGAAACCATACAAACATCATATTAATAAGAAAGTTATATTTAATATTAATATTAATGTACTTGCCAATTTTTTTTAAAATTAAAAAGGGTAATAATAACATTGTTTATATTTACAAATACGCATGCTTTACGCAATAAATTAAATATTTTTGTAAATATATGAAAATTACTTGTTATATAGTTTGGATGGGAAAATTTGTGATTTCATGGAGAGAAGGTGGAGCATATAATCAAAAAATTAGAACATGTACTCAACGATTTGTTCATATTTTGCGATTAAAATACATATTTGCAATTAAAATGCATAACGATAATTAATGCTAATTCTATGCTTATAATTGTTAATATCATTTTAAAAACCGTTAAAGAGAAACTATAGAATTAGGGGGAGAAAATAGAAGTCTAGAATTAGGGGAGAAAATCACACTAGAAAAAAGAAATTCTTGATGGGGATCGATTCCACGACCTCATGGTTATAAAGCTCTAGCACTCACTTACAAATAATGGCGGAGTCAGGATTTACATCAAGGGGTGTCAAAATATAAAATACTAAGCACATAAAAAAATTAACAAAATAAATTTTACTAATGGAAGCAAAACATAATTATATTATCACTAAAAGTATACATTTTTTAAAAAACTAAAATATCAAAATCAAATAGTCTATTTTAATTTAAGTCAATCATTTAAAAATTAGAGGAAAAAAAAAGCTTTAGTTATTAAAAAATAAAGTAAAAAACCTAACAGTTAAATAATTAAGGAAAAAAACACATCAGTTAAATAAGTAAAAAAATGTAAATTAAAAAAAAAAGGAAAAAAATGCAACAGTTAAATAAGAAAAAATCGCAGCAGTTAATTAAGGGGAAAATGCTAATTAAAAAAAAAAAAAAAGCACAAACGCTTAAAATTAAATAGCCCCAATTGAGTTCAAACTCTGGACCTCAGAGTAGGAATCCCATAGCTCCTGAACCACTAAGCCAACTCATCACCTTTTATCAAGAGGTGTGAAATTTAATATATATATATATATATATATATGGGTATCAAATTAAAATTTGACTTATCTACATAGTGTAATTTTTCAACAAAGGAGTAGCGCTTGACATCCCTCGGCATAGGGTAAATCCGTCCATGCTTACAAATCAACAAGCTACATCTAACAGTTATGCATTAGGTGCTAACTCATTAATTATATAGATTTTTTAGTACTTTTTATATACCTATATATGTTTTACATTGAGGTCAATGGGTGCTCGAGCATTCATAAAACTATATATGGGTCTTACCCTGATAGTGGGGATCATCAACATTTTAATATGAATCATCATACTCAAAATGATTATAACTGAATTTTCAATGGGGCTCATGAAATAACATATTCAGGTAGCGCAATGATGCCTGATATAAACGTTGAAAATGTGATAATCAATTATTGAGAGTAACAAATGCTAATTTTCAGCAATATATTGGTGAACGAAACATGTTTGATCCAAGCAACATCCTCGCGATATTAAATGTAGATGATATTGAAGGAAATGATTCAAATGAGTGAAAAATTGTGATGTGTATTTCAATTTCAATAATATGGATGATCTTCTACAAATCCCTAATCTCCAAATGCCACCTTACCTAAGGAACATGGCATTGAGTTTGTGCTTCTATCTCATTTTGATTACTACTCTTTATTTATTTGAAATACCATTTTGATAGAATTGACTTCTACGATAATACTCAAGCATTGAAATATTATCTTAAAAAGTCACATTCTACATATGCAGATGACAATAATACTGAGTGTCCTGTTTTCAAGAATAGCAAATTTTCATATGAAAAATTAACATGATGATTCAATTTAATGCCACCAGTAGCAGATCAGCAACAAGCAACCAAGCTTTTGTTTATGTTTTAGTGAAAATAGAATGACAGTATTTAAATTTTAGCATTGAACTTTGTTACTTTGATATTTATGTCCATTTCTAAGACCTATTATTAATTAAAACTCAGAGATTCTATTTTTATATGTGCCTTTATAATAAAAAGTCATTTATATGACTTTAGTAGTTTCTTTATTAATTAGGAAAATAAATAACTAGCGATAAAAGTGAAAAAACAACAAATTAATATTTGAATAAAGTGTCTATAAAAGGTAATCTTTTAAAAAAAATGTATTGTTATAATTCCATTATAAGTAAAAGAAATTCTTAAAAGGGAAAATATAAAAAACTGATTTTAAAAAAAAAAAAAGTTAGCTTTTATAATGAAGTATAGTTACATATAAACAAAGAGATATTGATTGTACTTTTATTTCCTTTAAGGAGGAAATGTTTACAATAATACGATGGTAATTCTTAAGATAGCTCAAATTCATTATTTAATTGAGAACCAATAAAACTTCTCATGTTACTTCTCATTTGTAGGTAAAATGTCTAGGAGGATCCTTTCGGTCAAACTCTACTATTCCAAATGATGTTATAATGTCGTTAAAGAATAGGGTGAAGCTTTACTCTCATATTGTAACACTTCACAACTCTACTCTTAGGATCTGGAATTTGTCGTCATAAGTACACAAGATTGAACCATATTTTAAGGATCATTAATATATGTGGAAATTATGTTGGAAGTGAATTTGAGTCATGAGAGACCTCTAGTACCTAGTTGAGTTCAAAACCTTCCTACCGATTAAGTTTTTCGCATTAGATTATACAACAGTCAACTTTAAATCACTATAACTTTTATCACACAAAACATTAGGTAGCTCATGACCTACCAAATCAAATATCTTTGAATTAGCTTTGCAACGCCACCAATTTTGCCTCATTTGGAGTTTGAAGCAAAATGTTATTACCATTTTACTACAGACTGTCAATGCAAAGTGAAACGACGACCCTGACTTTCGGACCATGGTTTGAATGACGACCTATCTTGTTAACTCGTGGAATGACTTCTGCAAGTCCATTTTGAGTTATTGCATATTTAGTTATAGAAGTTATTATTGCTAAGTTTTATTTATGATGTCTATTTCACAAAATAATATTATTGCCGATCTCTAATTAATTATGTTTTCATTCGTCGATTATCAACAAAAATATTTCCTATTAAAAATGATTTGTGTCAT
>JAOTQR010002434.1:0-19005 GCA_025774065.1 Solanum ossicruentum | reverse complement strand
TGACAACATTAGTTGATCATATTGATGACAAAACTGATTTTCTTGCAAAATTGGTTTGTATCCACCTAGTATTGACACTTACATACATATATATATATATATATATATATATATATATATATGTATGTATTATCATAATGTGTTTACTTGACATAAGTGACTAGAAATCAACACTAGAATTAACTAATCGTGCTGACAACTATAGTTTTTTAATCGTGATGTGTTTGTGATGTGTTGTCATAATAAAACACATTTAGTACCTAAAACAAGGGATTTTGTGAGTTCTGAAAGTGACCTTTTAGTGTTTTGATGTGTTTTTGTGTTAGTCTTGCAAAAAAGTTAGGTCGGCATGATTTTGAAGAAAAGTTGCAACTTTTACTGAAGCATAGGCTATACGAGCCCACCTACGAGTTGTAGCTCACACTACGAGTCGTAGGTTGTGTCGTTGAAAGAATTAGAGAACAAAAACCAGAAATCTTCCAAGTGAAGGTCACTCCTACGAATCCAGTCTGCGAGTCATAAAAAACTCTACGACTCGTACAGATGGACTCGTAGCAAGAATCAGAGAGCCAAAATGTTGGACCAAAAAAATAAAGACTAAGATTACGAGATCAACATATGAGTCGTAGCCCAAGAAATGACTCGTACTTATGGATCATACCAGTTCGGTCCAAGATGCCAAGATCCTGATACGAGACCCCGATTACGACTCGTAGGTTCCCCTACGAGTCGTCAGTGCAAAACTTATCAGCTGCCAGCTATCATTTCTGTGCAAATTTTAGGGTTATTTTGTACACACTATATATAGTTTAAGTTAGGTTATTTTGAAGGGGCGACCAGAGACACTACTCCAAGATATTTTTAAAGCTTTTCTTAGGGTTTAAGAAGTTTATTTGTTCTTTCTTGAAAAACTAATTTTAGGAAATTGCAAATCTTGCTTTGTATGAATTGTTTATCAATCAATCTTGTGGGTTTGCAACTTGTGGTGCCTATTTCCTTCATTATTATTGGTGAAACTCTCAACTATGTCTCTTATTTGCATTTTTGTGTGTTTTGCTTTAGCCATGAGTAGCTAAGCACCCACAACTTGGGGTTGCGGGAACCATGGGTAGTTGACTTGAAATGACCTAGGTTTTGTGCATATTTGTGATTAGGGTTTTGCATGTATTGTTTATTTCCCTTCACGAAGGGAAATGGCCAACACCAAACCCTTCCTACTATCATGATCCCGACCAAGGTAGTGACGACTAGGAAAACGGAAGTATATGATAGGATTCGGTTGATGTGTTCCTACCTAATCGACCAAACCTGACAAAGGGGAAGTTGACTGGGACAATAGGTAACGGTTAGTTGGCACGCCATGGTAGCCAACCAAGTGCCATGGTGAAATTCGACCTTCACCTTCATAGTAGGGCTGGAAGAACCTAAATTACCGTGTTGCATGCGATTCACTAATCATAGTTATATTATCTAGGGTAATTGAGTCAACGAACCTTGGGGAACACAATTCCCAAGTTGTTCGCAAAATTGAGCATTTTTTCGTATTCTAGTTAGCATTTATTTTATGTTGTTTTTGAATAACAAAAAACTCCCCCCCCCCTCCTCCTTTTAGAGATTTTAGTTATAGATACTAGAAATGATTAGTAGTGAAATCCTATAGGCAAGTTTTGTATTCCCTGTGGATTCGACCCTAACCTCGGTTAAGCTAATTATTGATAGCAATCGCTTTCTTATTAGAGAGTGACCATCATCATAAAATTATGGTGCCATTTTCGGGAATACAGCTTGGTTTGATTTGATTTCACTATTAGTTAATTCTAGTGTTGATTTCTAGAATCTTGTGTATTTTATTTTTGTCTTTTATTTTTGTGTTTAAATTTACTTGCAGGGTGCGCCAGGTTGTATGCCCGACACAAGGAGTGAAGGTGAACCTTTAGCTCCGATAAATTTGGAGATCTATAGACTTTTTAGAAGAATGGCTCAAGTGAATGAAGATGTTGCGGTTGAGGAGGAGATAAATCTGAATGATGAGGATATAAGAGGAGAGGAGAATCAACCAACGGATAACAAACCACAGCTTAAGGATTTCAATGGGAACCTTACGGTTGGAACCAATATCGACTGAACCCTATGGCGATGGATGTGACTGGCTCTATAGTACTCCCCTCTCTTCCAGTAGATGCTAAGTTCGTAGTCTTAAGTGGGTTGCTACAGATGCTCCAAAACATGGCTTATTCACAGGGCTACGGTCAGAGGATCCCCATGGTCATCTCCAAAATAATATCTTTGTGTGCAAAAGTGTCACGGGGACACAATATTTCTATTGACATTGTTGGATTGAGAGTATTTCCATTGTCATTGACTGGCAATGTAGCCATATGGTTGTCTGAACTTCCTCCGGGTTCCATGACAAGTTGGGCTGAGCTACAGAGGGTGTTCCTCGAAAGATATTTCCCAAGGTCAAAAAAACTGAAGCTTAAGGACAAAATTAACAACTTTGAGCAATTACCTAGCACTACATGGGAGAGATTCACCAAATGCTTTAGAATAGTCCGCGATCACAAGATTGTTGGTGATACTTTGGTCGAGATCTTTTATAAAGCACTTGATGATAATAGCAAAGCATGTGCCAACACGATCATGGGCAGTGTTTTTCTTGATCAACCATTTGAACTTATCGCTAAGAGAATGGAACAAGTGGTGAAGACCAACTGAGCATGGGTCCAAAGTTAGAGGGGTACAACAAAGAGCTCTTATACGGTTACCACAAATAATGGGCAAGGAAAAATGAATAAAGATATCATTGAACAACTTGCGCAACTCCGTACGAGCATGGACTTGGTTTTAAAACAAAATCAAGAAAGTGTGCAAGTAGTAACCCATCAACTCCAAAGACTTCAGTTTATGATGATCAATTCTTTGATGAGGATGCATGCTTTGTGAGCAACCAAGCGGCAGGTTTTCCTAACAACCCCCAAGGATCCACCTCGGATTATTGGAGACAAGGTTCCAGGAATCAAGGTCGAAACTTCAATTGAGAAGGGGTATACAGAGATGATAGGGGTGGATACTATGAAAGAGAGAGAGTGTCAGACGCAAAATGGGGTAGAAGAGAAGGCTACAGAAATGGTCCCCAGGTACCACCACATAACTGTGTTGCCGGATCAAGTAGCTCAAGGATTGAAGAAATGTTCAATAAATTATTGAAGAGGGTAGATCACCATGATGATACTTTGAAGGGGATGAAGACCAATATTTCAAGCATAAATCAAAAAATAGAGTCTCATTCCGTGGCAATCAAGCAACTTGAATAACAATTCAGACAAATGTATTAACTGTTGAACCAACACCAAAAGGGCACCTTACCAAGAAACATAATTCAAAACCCCAAGAATGAAGGGCATTGCATGGCTGTGATGACTTAAAGTGGCAAAAGCACCGTGGATCCTCCTATGTAAATTGTTGATGATGAAGTTGTGGAGAAGCCATTGATAGCAAGGTAATGAGAGAGGAGCAAAGTCCACGGAGTAGGGGAGTGGAGTACCAAGAAGTGGGAGAGCAAGAGAAAGTCAAATCAATCCCAAAACCACCTCTTCCTTTCCTGTAAAGACTCACGAAGAAGGAAGAAGACGATAAGTTCAAGCAATTCTTGTCGATGTTAAAACAACTATCCATCAACATTCCTCTCTTGGAAGCCTTAGAGAAAATGCCCAGATACACCAAATATATGAAGGATTAGTAACAAAGAAATACACTTTGAGCCAAGAGCTCCAACAATGTAGTGCAATCATGATCAAATGCCTAGTGCAAAAGCGTGAGAATCTCCGCCAAATATTGCTTTACTGAGCTAAGCTTGTAATCTAGGGTTTGTTGGCTTTAAAAATGATTGAGTTGTTAATTGAGCCTTATTGATAGTTTTGAATGGATGGTTATGAATATGAAATTGATGAATATTTGGTTTATGTCGCAATATTGTTGCTCACATAGGGATTAGAATGGTTATAGGAGTTAAAATTTAGATAGTATGGGTGTATGGTCATTTTGAATTGCCAATGTTAGTTTGGAGTTGAATATGTGTCGTTTAGTCTTGCTTCGCTCCCCTTTGCTTAAAAATGTTGAGGTTTAGTGATGAATTTATGCCTTAAGTAAGAAATGAGTAGGTATTGCAGGTAGTTCTGTCCACAGTTACAAGACACTTTTATGATTCGTAAGTTCCTATATGAGTCATAGTGGTCCCTCGTGAGCCATCTTATGAGTCTTAACTATGTCTTGTATTATGATCAGAAAGCATTTTTAAAGGAACAACTGGTTCTATGAGGCCAGTATACAACTCATAGGTCATCTTATGAGTCGTAGCTGCAATCATACCTGACATTTGTAGTTGCATCAATTTTTCTTTTTCATTTGTTTAGTTTTGTTCTTTGTTGTGTGTTAAGTGAGTAAATTGTCTTAATGCTCATATGGATTGTTGGTTGTGTTGTAGATATAATGCCTCCTAAAGACAAAAGGGCTATCCAAACATTCAGGTGGAGACTAGTGGATGCGTCTTCCAAGACTGAGAGGTTCGAGGGTTCAGTTGAAGTCCATAGGGTCAGGATTGACCCTTTGGCCAATGTTCCTCAAACCCGGGCTCGTACAGCTTGGGAACCTATGGAAGTTACAAGTGCTTCCCAGTCTGAAGAGGAGGTACAAGAAGGGGAGAAAAATGAATCAGGGAGTAGTTCACCTCAGATGACTCCTACACATTCTGGCTCCAAGTCAAGTCCGAGAGTACTTATCAGCCTGAGCAGGAGGAAGCCCAGTCTCAGCCCCCGGTCGACCCCAGATGGTGTGGCACGCATGAAATAGATCTACGACCAGGGTCTAGAAGATAAGGGGTGTGGAAAGCTGATCCGTCTATTTCATGAGGAATCTAGGTTGAGTATAGTGGTGCTAAATAGGGTACCTAACTTGGTACGAGATTGGACGAGCATGGGTCCATTGGACTACGCAGCAGCTGGGCAAATATGCCCCTTACATAGTTATAGAGTTATATGCAGCTTATCTAGTTACTCTCCACCGGGGGTCGCCAAAGAACAAAAGGCCAATCGAAAAACCCAGGCTACGGGTAGTGACAGTCCGGGGGAAGAAAGTGGATATATCGAAGGAGATGATACGACGAGTGTAGTTTGGGCCTACTTATATAGCCCCTCAGTCCACCGTTAAGTACAACAGGCATATCGTGAAGATAAGTACAGCAGTGACTGGGAAGGACATCAGGGCTAGGACAGAGCTCCTATGGTGGATCACTGTCCAGATTTGCAAGGAGGGAGTTGACTCGATGTGAGTCACAACCCACACAGATCCCATAGTAAAATCCCACCTCTCATTCCGGGCCAAGTTCTGGTGGTCCATTATCCGTTAGCGTATTAGGGCAACTTTTACGGATAATGTGATCACCCCCGAGAAGGTTGTACTTTTGGACAGCATCCTAGCTGGCTATGCTATAGATTGGGCCCAGATCATTTCGGAGCAAATCCACAAGGTTGTAGCTCAGACGAGCACCTCACTGTCGTTAACAGTTTTGATTCATCGACTATGTAGTACAACAAGTGTTCCTATTGACCCTCACTGGGACTATCATGCAGAGGCACCCGCACGATGGATCCTAACCTAATAAAGGCTGATGAGAATCCAGTGGCCTTACCACGACCAACTCTTCCAGCTATCCCAACGCCATTCTTGATAGAGCCATAGATCCTAAGCTCACGTCCAGCTACCACTGGTACTACTCCGGTTACTGCAGAGTCCATTCTTATAGTTGACATCGAGTCGACACCTTCATCCAGCACTCTAACATAAGAGGCTCCTTCTTTACAGGTTGACCCTCTCTTCTTTGCTGTTGCATTTTAAGCTTTATTGTGCAGGGTTACTGTAGTGGAGGGAAGGCTTGGTGAGTTGTCAGCATGGGTCTGGCAGTTGATTGATCAGACTGTTCGGCACTCCGAGGAGAGGATGAAGGCATTTGCCCATGTGTTAGTTGATGATAGAGTCCGAGAGATTGATGCACGAGGTGATGCATTTGAGGCTAGAGTCCAAAACAGGCTCGAGGGTGTTAGGCCTGCCGATACAAGGAAGTGACTTATAGGTTGGCCAGGTTCAAGGACGATTTATTGCACCTATTGGTAGCCCCTATTCCATCCCCAGAGGTAACACAGAGAGGCAACGAGGCTTTTAATTGGCTCGCCGACTATCTGGACACCCAAGGGAAGATGCTCCTTGAGCATATTAACCCGGAGCTAGCCCTCAAGAAGCCGCGATAGGAGGAGGAGACCATACCGAAGGAGGTGGTGCAGGAGTCGATTATGTTGGCAGCTATGCAGAGAAAGAGAGAGCACAACATACCCTGCCTGGAGAGGGTACTTAAGGCACTACAGCAGAGGAGGAATGACAGCCCCTGGACCCCGCTGATCAAACTGAGACTGCTGCATGAGCACAAATATGTTTGACTTCTTTTGACCCCAGTTCTTATCTTGACATCTTAGATACTTTGTTCTCTTTCTAGACAATCTTGTTATTATGTTGATTTTTGGTTGTGTTTTAATCATGTTTATGTTAGATGTTATTTTTACTTCTACTTTAGATGTTTATTTTTTGTTTTTAATGAATGTATCTATATATTTCTATATTATCGTGTTTTGTTTTTGTTTTTGTCTTTACTTTGAGGATAAAGTATCATCTTTTGGTTGGGTGGTGGAAGTTATGGATTAAGGTGAAGTTTGAGTAGCCTCAAGTCCATAACTTTCCTTATTTTTTGATCCCAAGGTTTTCTTGCCGTGCTTCTTTTTCCTTGTGAATGTTTAATTTTTTTTGAACCGGCATGTCTTAGGAAGTATAGATAATTTGTAAATGCATAGTAATAATATCTTTTGGGATATATATAGTTCGTAGATTTTCTTTAAACTTTTGATGCAAAATTGGGTACCCCTCAAAATATTTGAGGTTGTGATTATTGATGGCATTCGTACATTTTTGGAGTATATGTCAATGTTTGTTCTGATATTGTGAAGGTAATCTGAGATTGAAAGCATGACCTGTGACTTGATACTTGATTGTCGATGCAATTGCTATATGTTTGTGAGATTATTTTGATGCATTCATATATTATTATATGGACTCAGAACTTGCCTTAGTACTCTAAGATTGGTTTGCTAACTTGGTTTATTTGGAAATGATCTTAGGCCTTTATTTTGATAGTAAGCCCACTTTTCCTAAATGAACTACCAAATGAACTAGTGAATCCCTTGTTCCAAATGTTTGAGCTTCTCATGTACTCATATTTTGTTCTTGACACCTTGCTAACCTCACCTAAATTGACGAAATACCGTGATATTGACCCTGATCCATCCTTGAGCATGTGAAACTTGATTGAGGCTAAGTCTAAGTTGAGGGTGGCTGCATTGGTAACCCTGGTTTGAGGCATAGATATTGTGTACTTCACTTTAGGCTAAAAGCCTAAGTTAAGGGTGGCTCTTATTGTGGTAAAGCAACCAAAATGGGATAGTTGGTTGAGGTGAAAAGAAAGAAAATGAATAATCATGAGCCGGATGAAGAAAAAGAAAGAAACAAAGTGCCTTAAATTG
The DNA here is from genome assembly GCA_025774065.1 of Solanum ossicruentum. Taxonomy (NCBI): domain Eukaryota; kingdom Viridiplantae; phylum Streptophyta; class Magnoliopsida; order Solanales; family Solanaceae; genus Solanum; species Solanum ossicruentum. The sequence goes on along the minus strand of JAOTQR010002434.1, from coordinate 11,383 downwards.
AAAGATTAGCAAAAAAAAAAGTTCAAAATGAAGGCACAACTGAAGAGTGAAAGAATAAGCCCGAGAAAAGCTTAAAAAGGGGGAAATAAGGGAGTTGGTGAAAGGGTTGGAGATGAAAGCAAAAAGTGTTGGTAAACATAGTTCAAGGATAGGTTTTAGTCACTATTTTCCCGAAATACCATACCAAAGCCCCCCGAGCCCATGTTACAAGACAATAAGTCCTAAAGTGATCCCAATCCACTTTTGAACCAAACCGAAAAATGAGTATAGGGGAAAGCTTATGGTGTTAGTCGTTGTGCATGAATTTCAATTGTGACAGTGAGAACACTTTCTCAGTCCCTGATTTTTTAATGTGCTTGAGTGAGTATAAGGGACTTCTTTCTAGTGAGGGTATTTGCACTACTTGATTAGCATATGACTATGCTAGTGATTGTGGAAGGTTGATTATCCTTAGCTTATCATGGTTGGATTGCTAGTTATCCCATTATGTTCCTGTTTGCTAAATAATTTTACAATCCTGTTTTGAAAATGGTAGTTGGATACCTGAAGTAGAGAGGTTGATATGTATGCCATTAGTCTAGTTGCTATGTATTTCTCTTTGTCTTTGTAGATTGAGTTGTCACTTGAGGACAAGCAACAATTCTAAGTTGAGGGTGTTGACGTGCTATCATAATACAACACATTTGGTGCCTAAAACAAGGGTGTTGATATGCTGTCAGTAATTAACCTAACGAGGTTAGGGTCGAATCCACAGGGAATACAGGGTTTGACTACAGGATTTCACTACTAATCATTTCTAGTATCTATAACTAAAATCTCTAAAAGGAGGAGGGGGTTTGTGATTAAAAAACAACATAAAATAAATGCTAACTAGAATACATAAAAAGGCTCAATTTTGGGAACAACTTGGGAATTGTGTTCCCCATGGTTCGTTGACTCAATTACCCTAGATAACATAACTATGATTAATGAATTTCTTGCAAGATGATAACTTAGGTTCTTCCAGCTCTCTTATGAAGGTGAAGGTCGAATTTCACCATGACGCTTGGTCAGCTACCATGGTGTGCCAACTAATTGTTTCCTATTGTCCCAATCAACCTCCCATTGGTCAGATTTGATTGATTAGACGGGAACACATAAATCGAATCCTGTCATCTACTTCCCTTTTTGTATTCATCACTACCTTGGTCGGGATCGTGATAGTAGGTAGGGTTTGGTGTTGGCCACAACTAAACAACATTAATCATGAAGGGAAATATACAATACATGAAAAACCTTAATCATAAATATGCACAAAACCTAGGTCATTTCAAGTCAACCACCCGTGGTTCCCACGACCCCAAGTTGTGGATACTTAGCTACTCATGGCTAAAGCAAAACACACAAAAATAAAAATAAGAGACATAGTTACGAGTTTCACTAATAACAATGAAGGAAATAGGAATCACAAGTTGCAACCCCACAAGCTTGATTGATCAACATTGCGTACAAAGCAGGATTTGCAATTTCCTAAAATTAGTTTTTCAAGAAAGAACAAATAAACTACTCTAAAACCTAAGAAAAGCTTCAAAAATATCTTGGAGTAATGTCTTTGGTTGCCCGTTCAAAATAACCTAACTAAAATAATATATAGTGTGTACAAAATAACCCTAAAATTTGCACAGAAAAGATAGCTGGCAGCTGATAAGTTTTGCAGTTACGACTTATAGGGGAACCTACGAGTCATAGTTGGGGTCTTGTATCAGGATCTTGGTATCTTGGACTGAACTGGTAAGGCCCATAGGTACGAGTGGTTGCTTGGGTTATGACTCGTATGTTGATCTCGTAGTCTTGGTTTTTAGTTTTTTGGTCCAATATTTTGGCTCTCTGATTCTTGCTACGAGTCCACTAGTATGAGTCGTAGAGTGTCTTACGATTCGTTGGCTGGACTTATAAGAGTGACCTTCACTTGGCAGATTTCAAACTTTTGGTCTCTGATTCCTGCAATGATATAACCTATGACTCATAGTGTGAGCAACGACACGTAGGTGGGCTCATATGACCTATCTTCAGCAAAATCTACAACTTTTCTTTAAAATCATACCAACCTAACTTTTCTACAAGATTAACACAAAAGCACATCAAAACACTAAAAAGTCGCTTTGAGAACTCACAAAATCCCTTGTTTTAGGTACCAACTGTGTTGTATTATGACAGAACATCAGTTTGTTGTTGGAATTAATTTGCACTTTTGCTTCGATTTGTTTATGCTGTTAGAATTAAGTTGAACTTAGAATTTTTAAATTAAGTTCTTACAAATTAATTCAAATTTGTATAAGTTCTTAACTTTTAAATACTTGAACTTTAATTATACTTGAAATTTGAAACTTTAACTTTAGGATTATTTTTAAGAATTTACAAATTGTTGATACCTTAAGAAATTTCTTAAGTTACACTTTAGGATTATTTTTAACTTAAAATATAATTTAGAACTTGAACTTTAATTAGGATACTTAAGAACATACTTGAACTAATTCATTAAGGTTGTGAATATTTTGTAGATGGATCGCCGTTTGTGGATGTATAACATGTATTATGAAAATGGTGGTGGGTTGAAATCTACATTTTTTGATGGTATTAGAAGTTTCATTGATCATGACGCTTGATATTTTTAAGAAAAATCAATTGGTTAGGTGTCCTCGCAGTGCATATAAGTGCCTGAAAGTTTTAGTCCAAATAAAGTTATGGTGCATTTGTATCGTAATGGATTTAAGCCTAGATATTTTGTATGGGTTGATCATGGCAAAATAGATGGACTAAAAGGTATATTTTATAATTTAATGCTCATGGATGAATATAATATGCTTGTACCACAAATTCAAATTAGATTTGAATATGATAGTATTCAATATGACATGTTTGAGCGTGATAGAATACAAGAAATGATTAGTGATCTTTTGGAGTTCAAGGGAGGCTAGAACCTGAACAATTTTTTAATGAAGCTCCTAATGAAGAAGCAAGATGCTTCTATGAAGAATTAAATGTGGCTAGTCGACCATTATGTGAGGGGAGTCTGTATTCTACTTTGTTTATTGCCACTAGATTAATGAATATTAAATCATATTTGAATGTTCCTAATGCGGCTATATATGGACTCAATGGTTGATCTTTTGGTGAGTTGGTTGATCCTGAGTTTAACATACCCAAGAACTTCTATCAGGTAAAGAAACTGGTTTCCAAGTTAGGATTGTCACATGATAGAATTCATTGTTCTGTTAATGGCTGCATGTTGTACTACAACACTGATAGTGACTTGGAAAATTATAAGTTTTGTGGTCATGCTCATTATAAGAGGACTATGGCTGGAAAGATGGTTCTAATTAAGGTGATGCATTATTTACCTTTTATTAATAGATTGAAGAGATTATATGCATCGATGTGGTCTACCCTACTTGGGGTCGAATCTCAAATTTACAAAATGAGTAAATATTGTGTGAATGACTTTAAGTTTCAAACTGAGGAAGTTTTTGCATGCAAAACAACCAATAATAGCGGTGTCTTCATTCAAGGTGATGCCGATGGTAATGGCCGAGCTATTGAATATTATGGTGTCATTCAAGAGATTATTGAAGTTCAATATTCAGGTCTGCCTAAAAAGAAGATAGTATTATTTCGGTATAGGTGGTTTGACCCATTACATAGAGGCACAAGGGTGGACCAACAACATAATATAATTGAAGTTAAGCACACCAGACAATATGAAAGTTATGATCCTTTTATCGTTGCCCAAAATCCTAAGCAGGTCTACTATGCTCCATATCCATTGCGTAGAGGTAAGGCCGATTGGTGGGTTGTCATTAAGGAAAAGCCTGTAGAAAGAATTGATATTGAGAATTTATTAGATGTCGCATACTAAAATGATCTTCCACTTGTTCAAAAACAAGTTGTGTTGAGTTGGGATACCACACTAGAACATCTTCAACACATACTAGAAGAGTTGTCTGATGATTAATTAATAATGTCAAACTTTCAATAAGAAGTAAATGAAGATAATGAATCATTGGAGGAGGAGGAATGGGAGAATAATGAATATGAAACAACTGAACAGGAGGAATGGGAGAATAATGAATATGAAACAACTGAGCAGGAGGAATGGGAGGATGAACGAAGCAAGCAAGGAGGAATAGACTGGTAGATTATAAATAGTATGTAAATTTATTTTGCTAATGCAAAATTTATTTAACTTATTTTTCTTATTTATTGTATTTGTGTTATTTTACATTTAGATGTTATGAGGTGATGTTGATAGATGTCGAGATTATCTTGGGGTTACTTCTTCTGGTACGACGAAAAAGAAGAAATCTAGGAGACTGATTGATCTTGAGGATATCCTAGGCTATATTTCTTCAACACCTAAAATTTAAGGTGCCCCAGGTGCTACTCATTATGTGTCTTCTAGGACTATGAACCCTCTAGCTTTTCAGAGTCAGTTGCATCTATCACGGGGCACATCTTCTTCTGCACAATCGAGATTCCCTTCATATGATCAGGTCATTCCTCGACCAATAGTGGCGCATCACCAACCCACACCTTCGACTATATCTCCTACTGTTCCATCTCCTACTTCTCAGTATCCCTACCTATCAAATCTGAGACTTAAGGATTCTTCCAGTACTGATACTATCCCTCCACCATTGACTCGGTATTACACACATATTCCATCATCAGCTTTACCTTGTTCTACTGCTACATATGAGTATGTACAGGTTGTACCTGACTTAGCTTCTGGACAGAGGGACAGACGTGAAAGAGTCATGATAGAGCCTGATGGAACATCGTAAGTTTGTATTTTTATTAATTAATTTTTGCTATCTTAAGAAACTATAGATGAACTAATAACATGTTTATTATGTGTCTTGCAGGTGGCATCCTTCGAAACAAGTTGCGGATGCTCTTAAGGAGAGTGTTAGGAAGTTATACATAGAGGCAGGGGAGATTCCAAATAATATTCCTCAAGTGGTGTTTAATGAATTAAAGGTACATATAAGCTTACATAATAATTTGAGTATTATTTACTTATTTTTTTTAACACTATTTTCTTTTTCCCAAATCTTTATATACTTGGCATCCGAAGTACAACACGGTCATTACGACCACATTTGAGAGAAAGCCGAGCTCCTGACTATCTAACTAGCTAAAGAAAGCAAGGGATGATGCAAAAAAAATAGTATTTTGATGCCTCCGCATGTATATCAAGATTTGTTCTGGTATTGAGATACCAATAAATTCAAGGCTATGTCCGACCAAGCTTTAAAAGCTAGAGGAAGCCTAAAGGGTGGCTCATGTAACACCGGAGGTGCAAATATGAGGGAACTAGTAACATTTTTAAATTTCAGGTTTAAACTAACATTATTCTTAAATAAAGTATTTAGTTCATACAAAGTATATTTTTATTAATTATATTTTAACCTATAGGAAAAGAATTGGGGTTGTTACGACCCAAGCCTAGGGCCTAGATGTGACACAACAAATGGGAACCCAAAGGGACCCCAAATAAGACTCTTAGCATATCATAAACCCATGCTTGGTTGCAGAAGCAAAATAAGACAACAAGAAACTTTAGAGTCTAAGAGAAGCGAGAATTGGGACTTCCATCCCAACAATCAATGTAAAGAGCATAGGAGGAAATACAGGATTAAGGAAAGTCTTTCATAATAGCATAAGTATAAGAGGAGTCAAGCTCACTAATACAAATTAACTTAAGATACAACAATACCTCTGCTAGTAGATAGGGTGGGGGCTAAGAAATCTCCCGAGCTCACCCTCATAGATAAGTATCCAAAATTACAAGATAAAGTCTTAACATAAGCATGAAAGAAAATAGATATTATCCCCAGATATGAGAACTCACCAAAAGTTAACTTCAACGATCCACCTAGCCACGTGGAGGATGATGATCAATAGGAGCTCTAGTTCCTACATAATGATATCATGTACGCATAGAGTATGTATTAGTACTTGGAATGTACTAAGTATGCGAGTTGCAATGAAACAAGGATCATAAGCATATTAATCAACATGCATAATCATAATCGTCAGACATGAACTTAATATAACATGTATAATCAATGCTTACGATAAATAATGCTTAAGAGGGCAAATTTATAGAGCCCAAGTGTTTTAGTGTACTTTTCTCCTATTTTGCTAACATAGGGCCGAGTGCATATGTTTCTTTTGTTTTTGCAAGATTTTTCTTGGATTGGAAAGTCCGAAGTTAAACTTGGAATTGAGGGAAGAACACAGCCTAGAATTAGAAGGAGAAAAGTCAATAGAAGTAGCCAAAAGTTCAAAAAACCATGTGCCAGACTTGGGGACAAGATTGTGGAAGCTAAAAAATGCAAAAGAGGCACGAAGCTGAAAAGTGTGCGAGGTCCACGTAGCGGACCTGTGCAAAAGATGTGCAAAATTTGTCCAGTCAGTAATTTAAGATAAAAGTCCGAAAAACAAAGCGTCCGTATCGTAGACCTAAGGACCGGATGCTGAAAAGGCAAATTACAAGATTTTTATTATTGTTCTATCTTAGACTTTAGTTTACATTCTATTTTTATGCAAGAACTTCAGGAGGGATGATAGAGAACTCTTTTCCATAGTATTTAGTTAGTTTAATTTTCATTCTTTTGTTCTTGACGCTTTCCAATTCATTCATGATGTATTACGTGTTCATGAGTGGCTAAGTCTCCATATTATGGAGTTGTAGCCATAGACAATTTATAGTTCTTAATATTGAATACCTATGAATAGTTTCTTTTGGTTATTCTTATGCTATTTTTAATTGTACTTCTTAGTCTGATTAACTAGGGGAAAAATTAGTTGCTCACTCTGGATTCGAGAGATGTTGGACTTGATAGAATATAATAGCATAGGGAGCTTGTTCAACACAAGGAAACTAGATTGATTTGTGTAAAGGAGACCAGTGATAACTATCCTTATACCTTGCTTGGTTCATATATGGGAAGATAACTTTAATGCATTTTTATTGGTTTGTCTATTTCCTCTCAAAGATGTAGTTAGGCAGTCAATAATGGTAAGCCGACAAAGACAGGCAACCTTGTTCAGGTAAATTAAACCCCATGAATCAATAATTAGTAAACCAAACAAAGATAGACATTGTTACGACTTGACAGAGTCGTAAAGAATACAACCCTAGAATTGCCTGTCAATTGATATTTTGTCGTAAAAGTCAGATTAGTTTAGTAGAAACTTGTTCTTTATAATTTATTTTACTTAAAGCTAAAACTCTTTTTAATAAAAGCACCATATACATGAGAATTGAGATTGGTGACTGATTTAATTCAAATCCTTTGGGTTCAACAACTCGGCTCATTAATTAGGACCATTATATTACTTGTGAGACCACATACACTTGCATGTGCTGGAGAGCAACAAGTTTTTTGGGTGCCGTTGCTGGGGATTTTTAATGAATTAGTTGATTATAAAAGTTGACTTGTTTTGTGGTGTTCGCTACACTTGATTTTAGCGGTGTTTTTGTACAGGTGATTTATAAATAAGCTGGAAGACCAGGACTCTTGTCTTCGTCAATCTAAAAGGAGAGCAGGGGTTTTGTTCGAGATACCACCAATTGAAATCGTAGAGCAAGAGGATAATAAGGTAGAGGTTGATCCTATTGTGGAAAGCATGGCAAACAACAACCCACGTGCACCACGAGCACCTGCTACTGAGGCACTACCTGCACCAAAGCCAGTGAGGGATGTAATAATCTCGAGAACCACCAATTCATGAGTTATTTTTCAAGCCTGATCCTGGTGGCTGAAGGGAGCTCAAACAGAATATGGTCCAGCTGTTACACTCTACTGGACAGTTCACGAAGCTTCCTCATAAAGATCCACAAGTCCTTCTTCAAATATTTCTCGAGATTGTTAATCCTTTCATTCCTACGGGGGTGAACCGTGACTATGTCAGGATGACATTGTTCCACTTTTCACTGTTGGGGGAAGCCCAGAGGTGGTTGCATATTGAGCCACCAAACTCCATAGTATCTTGGATGATCTGGCTCATAAGTTTTTTACTAGATTCTTCTCATCTGGCAAGAAAGCCAAACTTAGAAGTGAGATCCTGAGCTTCAAGCAGAGGGTTGGGGAGAATCTATATCAGGCGTGGGATAGGTTCAAAACTCTATTAATAAATTGCCCACACCATTGCCAAGCTAACAAGGTATTGGTCCACACCTTCATTGAAGGGTTGGAACCCAATACCAAGATTCTTCTTGATTCAGCCGCAAGGGTTCAAGCATTAGAGTAGACATAGATGAGTTGTACACTCTTCTCAACAGAATTGCTCAGGGAAATCCAGAATGGAATAGAGGATCCAGTTGATCGACAGTTCAGAAGCAGGCCGGATATTAGAAATTGATGCAATAACGAGCCTGCAGGCTTAAATGGCAGCTATGGAGAACATAATGACCATTAACTTTAATAATTTGGTGTTAGGTCTACAACAACAAGCACCTATATCAATGGGTCAATAGCAAGCCCCCATTAATATGGTACAACAATAATCATTGGATTGGTGTGATGTTTGTGGTGGAGGAGACCACATGGCAGAATCATGCGGAGCTAATCCAGAGGCAATAAACTTTGTAGGCAATGCGAATAGAGGGGCTATCAAGGACTCGAGAACATTTATAACCCGAATTGGAGAAACTACTCAGACTTCTCAGGGATGGCAATCAGTAGAATCATGGGCCGCCTCAACAAAGACCACGGGGTGAAAATACATATCAAAATAACCGGTCCAGTAGCCTGTAAGAAAGGCCAACCCAAACACTATGACTGATAGTGAGGTGTTGAGGCAGATCTTGGCAAATCAGAATAGCAAGAAGAGGAAATTTGGAGGCACAAGTAGGATTTGCAGAACTTAGAAAAGCAGTTGGGACAATTGGCCTACCTAACAACACTGATCCCAACCTTAAGCAGGTCAATGAGGTCAGCACAAAGAGTGGAAGACCCTTAACTGAATTGGCCCCTAAGAAGAAAAAGGGGGATGATCAAGATGCTACACAGAATAATGAGGCTGGCGATCCCAGCCCAAGCACTGATAAGACAACTCCATTGCCAAAACCTCTTCCTCCATTCCCACAGAATCTCAAGAAGAAGAAGGAGGATGACTACTTTCAGAAGTTCATCGGTTGCTAAAACAGGTACAAATTAACTTTCCATTGATTGATGTTTTGCAGGAAATCTCAAAATATGCCAAATATGTCAAGGACATTATTGCTAACAAAATGAAGTGGGCTGAGTATGAGACTATGGCATTGACAGAGGCTTGCAACTCCAAAATTCTCAATAGATCATACTTGCCAGCAAAGTTGGAAAATCCAGGAAGCTTTACTGTATAAGTAACTATCGAGATTAGTCTAAATGCTAGGGGCTTGTGTGATCTAGGAGCTAGCATAAACCTCATGCCCACTTCTTTGTTCCTGAAGCTGGGGCTTAGAAAACCAAAGTTGACCACCATAGTATTACAGCTAGTAGATCGGCCCATGGCTAGGCCTGATAGAGTTATTGAGGATGTCATAGTCCAAGTGGGATCTCTCATTTTCCCATATATTTCAACATTCTAGATTTTGAGTCAGACCTTGAGGTCCCATTCATACTTGGGCACCCATTCCTAGCTATAGGAGGGGCATTGATTGAAGTTACAACAGGAAGTCTCACCATGAGAGCCCATAATAAAGTGGAAGTATTTGATGTGCATAAGGCAATGAAGCCACCAATTGCATATGAAGATCTGGCAGCTATCACAATAATAGACACCACAGTTGCTGTGAGCCAGGTTGAGATTAAAGATCCACTACCCAGCATGTTGCTGAATCAAGGGATAGTGGATGATGCTGAAGCCCAAGAATTTGAGAGTGTGCTAAATACTCACAATGTAAATATGTTAAAAAAGATGAATAAACCATTGGATAGGGTGTTGGGACCACCACCCAAACCTTAGTTGAAAAGGCTCTTCAGTTGGAGTTGAAGCAGTTGCAATCACATCTCTGGTATGAATTCCTTGGTGAGAATAATACATTACCTGTAATCTTGTTTGCTTTGTGGACTGTAGGCCAGATAAAAATTGTTGTTGCGGTGCTAAAGAAACAAAAGCGAGCAATGGGGTGGCAGATGTGTGATATCCATGGCATCAGCCCAGCCCTATGCATGCACAGAATATTCATGGAAGAGGGTCACAAGCCAGTGTCCTAACCACAGGAGGTTGAACCCAATTATGAAGGAGGTCGTGAAGAATGAGGTCATAAAGTTGTTGGATGCATGGATTATCTTCCCCATATCAGACAGCAAATGGGTAAGCCCTGTGCAATGTGTCCGAAAGAAAGGTGGGATTACAGTTGTCACCAATGAGAAGAATGAGCTGATTCCAACTAGAACAGTGACGAGGTGGCGAATCTGCATGGATTATAGAAAACTGAATGATGCCACTAGGAAATACCATTACCCCATGCCCTTCATTGATCAGATATTGGCCAGACTTGTGGAGCAGGAGTATTATTGCTTTCTTGATGGGTACTTGGGATACAAATAGATAATCAGTGCACCTATGGACCAAGAAAAGACAACCTTCACATGTCCATATGGGACCTATGCTTTCAAATATATGCCCTTTGGTTTATACAATGCACCAGCCACTTTTCAAAGGTGCATGTTGGCTATTTTCCTTGACATGGTGGAGGACTTTGTGGAGGTGTTTATGTATGACTTCTCAGTCTCTAGTGAATCCTTTGAGAGTTGCTTGCAAAATTTGGACAGAGTACTAGCACGATGCGAGGAGACTAACCTCGTTCTTAATTGGTACAAATGTCATTTCCTAGTTAAGGAGGGGATAGTCTTAGGCCACAAAGTGTCTAAGAAGGGGTTGGTGATAGACAGAGCCAAGATCAAGGTGATCGAAAAGCTGCCACTACCAATTTCAGTCAAAGGAGTCCAGAGTTTTCTAGGACACATGGGTTTCTGCCACGGATTTATCAGAGACTTCTCAAAGATTGCAAAGTCATTATGTGCCCTACTGGAGAAAGAGGTACCATTTCACTTTGATGACTCTTATTTGTAGGCATTCGAATTGCTGAAAGAGAAATTGGTAGAGGCTCCTATCTTGGTAGCACCTGATTGGGGTCTCCCGTTAGAGTTAATGTGTAATGCTAGTGACACAACATTGGGTGCGGTACTGGGCAGCATAGAGACAGAGTTTTTCACTCCATATACTATGCCAGCAAGACCTTAGATGCAACACAGAGCAACTACATAGTTAGCCTCCTTTGCGCCATTCAATATGTTTTTCGTGAAACTCTTTCGGGCAATCCACTCATTCTTGTACCTGACACAAG
>JAOTQR010002413.1:0-12226 GCA_025774065.1 Solanum ossicruentum | reverse complement strand
AGCGCCCTTGGTCTTGTCATCTCTAGTCTCTTGCATCCTTATTCTCTTCTACCTTCTAATGAGCCATATCATCAACTAGCAACATTGGTGGGTGGATCATCTATTTAGCACCTTATGCAGTTACCGCCATGCACTATCCATCGTTCTTTGGGTTCTGCATCACGTTGCTCGGCAATGTACTCTTCTAGCATTGATTTAACGGAGTTGACATCTGATCGAATTGCTTCTCTAACTATTTAATGGCTACTGCATTAGCTCTATCTTTTGATTAATTCTCAATATGTCATCTTTCATTCTCTTCAAGGTCTTATCTTGTGCATCTGCTTTCTTCAGGAACCTATCAAATATCTTCTCAATCCTTGAATAACCTGCTCTAGCATCATTATTTTGTAGTGGCATATATGATTCATTTCGATATCCATCTCTTCATGCCCAACCACCACCTCAATCTTGGCGCCTCTTTCTATCAGAGTACCTTTTTAGTTGTTGTCCCTGTATACATTATCTCTATTATAGTTCAGACCTTGGTTTCCTTGACCTTGGCGCAATTTTCCTAATTGGACCCTTGGGCGTTGGTTCGGAAACACCCCAGCTAATCAGTAACAAAGCAAGTATCCTCCTTATAACATGGCTCAGCATAAACGAGTGCCCTAAATTGTTGTTGATTTATTACATTTACCTATTCCTATTGTTGCTTCATCAATAACCCAACATTAGTGCTAATTCAGGCTAACTCCTATAAGAATTCTTGATTGATTTTAGCTTGCTCCGAACCATACAAACTAAAAAGGAACTCTCTGTCGTCTCGGAGTCCCTTGTGTCCCATGCACAATTTGTCTGTGCAACTCTATCCAGTCATTGGGCTATCTCTGCAAACTTGTATTTCAGGAATAATCCTTCTGTTATAGTGTCGGCAACTACTTTACAATTATCATCCAGTGCTCGGTAGAAGATTTCCACTAGTGAATCATCAGTTATCTAGTGGTTTGGAATACTCCACAAATACTTAACAAACCACTCCCAAGTGATGCTAATGGACTCCCCAAGTGTCTATGAGAATCTGTTGATTCGGTCATTGAGTTTCAACTTCTTTGACTTGGGAAAGTCGTTCTCTAGGAAGGCTCTTTGCATCTCCGCCCATGTAAGGATAGAGTTAAATAGAAGCTCAAATAACCATATTGTCACTTCACTGGTAAGAGATATATGAAAGACACGGAGCCTAATAACATCCATCGACAAATTTTGATTCCTCATCATACTCATACAGATGAAGGCAACGTTGCATAGATGCTTATGGGGATCATCTGATGGTAAGCTCGCGAGTAACCCCCTATGCTATAAAATCTATAGTACCCACTTGATATGACAAACATTGTATCCACCGTCGAGGAGGTAACATAATTGTTCTTGTGAAATCAACTGCTATTGGATCAAGTATGTAAGGATTCCATCCATTTGCTACTGCTTGTTGACCATGTGGTGGTTGATTTTCTGCCACTCCTGGTGGTGGGTTTTGTTTATGTAAGTTTAGTGCCTCATTTGCAGCATTGTTTGCATTATTCCGGGCCATTCTTCTCAGCATTCTTTGAATCTTTGGATCAAATAGAGTCAAGGAAGTTTCTTGACTTATGGTATTAGGCATACACTACACCTGTATGCTGAAAAAGGATGAAAAACAACAAAAACACATAAAATCAAGAAATAAGGATTAACCCTCTAATCACCCTAAGTAAACTAATCTAAAAACCATATTCTCGGGCAACGACGCCAAAATTTGATCACGCCCAAATTACACCTCCCAATTAAGATATAAGCGATTGTTGTTCAAACATAAAACCTAACAATGGTTAGGGTCGATCCAATGAGGAATATGGTCTAGACTTGGAGTAACTAAAGATATTTGGATGAATTAATTGAATTACTTCCAAAAAGGGGGTTTGGTGTGAAAAGCAATTATTCAAGCCTAAACTAAGAACAATATTTGATGCAAGTATTACCAATGTAGTGAGAGAAGTAACTAGGGTATTGAGTTCCTCATGAATTCTTAATGCAATATAACCTAATGATTTTGACCTTTCTAGTATATAGCATACAAAACTAGTAAGTTATGTCAACCTAATTCCTTGGGCCGGAAACTAGGTAAATTTCACCATGCAACTTGGGTCGTCTATAAGTATCGCACTACTAACCCTTACCTTTGTCCCAGTACAACCATTCCTTGGGTCGTTATAAGTGTGCTCACGTCGAATTCAGTTATTTATCCTTTTTCCCATTCATTAACCCTTTGGGCCGACGAGTAAGAATAGGATGAGTTCTAATGTTGGCCTACTGTTAAAAATCGTTCAATATGAAGACATAAATTATACAAGCATGCACACTTTAAAAGGATTACAAATTATTTTATTTTTTCTTTGTTAGTTCTTTATGGTTCCCACAACTCTAGTTGTGGATTTAGCAACTCATGCTTATTGTGCATAAAGAAATCATTTTATATGTTTAATTAAACACTTACAATTAAGATTTGAAGAACATAAAATCCGTAATAACATAAATACCAAAATCAAGGTCCAAACACGAGTACAAAAAGTATGCACTCTAAATCTCCAAGAACAAGCTAACACAAAGTGATAATATGAGTTCTATAGTTCTGTCTTAAAATACATAAAAACTCTATTTATAATAAAAGGAAACCAAATCCTTACTTAATTAGGAAATCTGGATTCGGGGCCTTCCATGATTCAAGTTATGGGTCGTGGTTTTGCTTACGACATGTGAAAGGGTCTCATAGTCTGCATCTTCAAAATCTTCTATCCAAGTGCGAGCTACTTTCTACGACTCATAGATTGACTACATCCGTAGGTTCCTTCGTCCTGTTAACTTTCAGCAACTATTAAAATCTGTGGGCCTCCATTCATGAACAAGTCTATGGGTCGTGGAATGAACCATGGCCACCTTGTTAATCATAGATTTATCTTTATCAAATCTTCCTATCATTGGTTCAGGACTACGAACGCCCACCTATGGCTCATGGATCAAACCACAGACCGTAGATAGTCTCATATATCACCAAAAAGATACAACTTATGCAAATCTTTACAAAAACTCCCTGAATCCTGTAATCCTACAAAACCAACATAAAAACACATCAAATCTACTAACACTGGTTAGAGAACACACAAAATTTTAACTTTAAAGCATTAAAAATGTTATAATTTGGTGGCACATCACTAATACAGGTTAGAATTTGTATCGTTACCCACCTAGGAGGGTAAACATGGTGCCACTCACGACCCATTTTGGGTCATCACATTTACAACTCGTAGTGCCACTTATGGGTTGTAGGTAACCTCCGTGCATGACCTCTACACTTAGTCAAATCTTCACACATCACTGTCCAATCCACGAGGTTAATGTACAACTTGTACATCCAAGTTCTGTCACGACCCAAGCCTAGGGCCTAGACCTGACACAACAAATAGGGAAACCAAAGGGACCCCAAGAAATCCTCTTAACATATCATTACAGATCCTTCGTCATAGAAGCAATAAAATAAAACAACAATAGAGTAAAATAAGGATAACGGGGACCATGGGAAACTTCCGTATCATAAACACCAAGAGTCAAGAGAAAGTCAAAGCTCATAACATTACACATGACAATTGCAATAACACCTCTACTACATAGATAAGAGCGGGGGCCAAGACAAGCAACCGGGCTCACCATCATAGTAAATATATGCATAAAAGAATGTTAGCCTTAGAACGTAGCATGAGGTCATAAGCATCGTCCCCAAAATGGAGGACTCACCGAAGAACTTGAGAGAAGTCGTACTAGCCATGCGGAAGGAGGATGATCAAGTGGGGATCCGATTCCTACATGGTGACATCATATAGGCATAGAGTATGCGTTAGTATGTTTGAATGTACTATGTAGGATACAATGCAACAAGTGATAAACACCATAAGCAAAATGTATAACATAGGTAATGGGTAAGCATATAGGAATTGACACGTATGAATAATGCTTGAAGTAACACCATGCTTATGTAGAACATAATACATGTGCAAGGAGAGACCATTATTAGTGCATATCCAAAGGCCTACCACCCCCTTGGAAAGATGAATGAGGTACGAGGCCCTCAATAGGTTGATGAGATACAAACCGCCCAACATGGTTGATGAGGTACAAACCCCCCAACATGGTTGATGGAGTACAAACCCCCCATCATGGTTGATGGAGTACAAGCCCTCCAACATAGTTATGAAGGTACAAGCCCCTAAATATGGTTGCATGGGCCTACTACCTCCCGAGCTAGGCGATCGAGGTACAAACCCCTCAACAAGGTTATCTTGGCCTATAACTCCCTGAGTGAGGCTTGGTCAATTCCCAATACTATAAAGATAATAACGTATACACACAGTCCTTTCATCATCATATAGTCATTCAACTCATAAGATATGCATTGGATCTTCAATTCCTCAAGAAATCATAATCTGGACATTTTATCAAACACTTGGTGGGTGTCTAGTGCTAGTATAAATCCATGCAATTCAAGAGTGAAATCATACTAGAAAATTCAATGTGAAATCATTAATAGATGCTTGGTAATGCCCTTAAGTCATATACATCAAAACCCTTCATCAAAACTCACAATAGATCTTAGATTCATAACTCAAAACATGCTAAAACAACCATCATTTCATGAAACCCCAACATAATGTGCAGTGAAATTCGTAATAGATAAGACCCACATGTAAGTCAACTTTAAATTATGCAAGTTTTGGTAAAGGAGAGCTTGGGTATCATGGGTGAAAGGATATCATGAAAGAAACCCATATGCATGGACTTTGGAAAATCCTTGAAGAAGATTGGAGATGGAGACTTGAAGCTTGATTAAGAACCTTAAGATTTGGATGAGTTTTTGAGACTTTATATTGGAGATGAAAAATTGGCTAAGTGTTTGAGTGAGTATTTGAGAATGCCTTGAATGATATAAGGGTGAAATAAGACTAAGTAGAGGCATTTTCACACATGGGAACACTTAGGCCCAAGACCCAAATGCCTTGGATCGAACTTGAAAAACTGGACAAACTTTATACTAAGGCACGCCCTTGGTGCGTCACGCCAGGTGTGCGGAAACCTCACTCAAAATCGTACTTTTGGGAAAGTAAAATTGCAATTCATTTGCTCTAAAATCGGGGTAGACCCATTCCCACTCAATATGCCCCCCTAAATAATAATATGAAGTTGGACTTTCGATATCATGTACGAATTTTGAGATATATGAAAATTATGATTCTGGTCACTTCTAAGGCACATTTTCAAGCACTTTTTGGAGTCGTTTCAATATCTCCCCCGTGGGAACAGTCGTCCCAAATGTCAAAGGAATGTATATGAGAGATGCAAACGTGAAAATTTCAGCTCACATAAGGATGTAACAATGCACTTAAATATCATTCCAAGTATCTCAACATAAGTGTAAAATCATTATGAACTTGTCAATTTAAACACGAATGTATGCTATCATATGACGACTAAACTTAAGAATTGAGATTATATAAAGGACTTAGATCAATACCTTAGGCTTGAGTGATGTTAAAAAGATAAGGGTATCTCTTTTGCATATCTACTTCGGCCTACAAAGTAGCATTTTCAACTTGTTGGGTCCTCCAAAGGACCTTAGCAGAAGCAACTTATTTGTTCCTCAACCTCTTCACTTGCCTATCCAAGATCTCTACTAGAACTTCTTCATATGTCAAGTTGTCTTCAACTACCCCCAAAACATCAATAGGCACAATAGCATTAGGATCACCCACACACTTCCTCAAAATAGACACATAAAAGAACAGATGAACCAATTCCATTTCTCTATGCAAATCCAACTCATAGACCACCTTGCCATTCTCTATAAAGACCCACATATCTAGGGATTAACTTGCCATTCTTACAAAAACGGACCACATCCTTCATGGGTGACACCTTCAAATAAACCCAATCACCAACCTTGGATTCAAGATCCCTTCTCCTCACATCAGCATAAGACTTTTGGCGACTTTGGGCTATTCTCAACCTTTTTCTAATCATCCTTACCTGCTGGACAACATCCATAACCAGATACGAGCCCAATAGATCCACCTCTCTAACCTCAAACCACCAGATCGGTGATCCACAATGTGTACCATAGAGAGACTCAATAGGGGCCATACCAATACTAGAATGATAGCTATCGTTATGTAACAACTCAATTAATGGAAGATGATCTCCCAACTACCCTTAAGCTCCAATACACAAGCCCTAAACATATCCTCAAGTGTTTGGATAGTTCTTTTGGTTTGGCCATCCATTTGAGGGTGAAAGGCCATACTAATCTTTTTCTTGGTTCAAAGACCTCTTTGGAAGGACCTCCAAAAGTGTGAAGTTAAATATGCACAATGGTTTGATATGATGGACTAAGAACCCCATGCAACCTCACCAAGTCATAAATATACAACCTAGCATACTCTTCATCCTCATATGTAGTCTTAACCGGTAAAAAGTGAGCCGATTTTGTCATCCTATCCACCACAAACCAAATGGAATCAAAACACTTCTTAGTCTTGGGAAACCTAACCAAAAAAATTAATATTAATCTCTTCCAAATTCCAAGTGAGAATCTATGTGTCTTGGTTAGGCCATCCAGCCTTTGATGTTCGGCTTTGACTTGTTGGCACCTATGGCAACTAGAGACAAACTTGGTAATGTCCCTCTTGATGCCTCCCCACCAATACACCTCTCTCAAATCTCTATACATTTTAGTAGACCTGGGGTGAAAAGAATTAGAAGAACCATGAGCCTTATCAAGAATCTTTTCCATCAAACTATTAATACCAGGCACACACAACCTACCTTAGTACCTAAGGGCACCATTTCTACCTTGGGAGAAAACCTCCATGTCACCATCTTTTAAAAATTCCTTCAATTCCAACAAAGCGGTCAATATCTTGCTTCGTGTGATGACCCAAGCCTAGGGACTAGACGCAACTGGCAAATAGGGAACCAAAAGGAACCCTAAACAAGCCTCATAGCATATCATTGCACATCCTTGGTCGCGGAAGCAATATGAAACAACATAAAAGACATAAATGAGGGGAATTAGGACTAAGGGAGAGATATTAATACTTAAGTAATATGTAGAAGTTTAGAAAACAAGGGCGAGAAGACTAAGGGAGAAAACTTGCGTAATATCGTAATTAAGAGACACAAGAGTCAAGGGTCATATCATAGATACATAGCATATCCAACAACACCTCTACTACATAGATAGGAGGGCAAGACAAAGCAACCAAACTCACCCTGACTAGCGAAGATAGAAAATGAAGAAGAGTGTCTCATTACATAATAAGAGAAACATATACTAAGGTCCCTAACCCATATGCTCCTCCTCATTATGAGAAAAGATCAAAATATAATCAATAAATACCACAACAAATGAATCAAAGTAGGGTTTAGAGACCTTATTCATAAGATCCATAAAGATAGTTGGTGCATTTGTCAACCCAAAGGACATCACAACAAGCTCATAATGCCCATACCTAGTCTAGAAAGCTGTCTTAGGAATATCACACTCCCTCACCTTCACTTGATGATACCCATACTGAAGATCAATCTTAGAGAAGTGGCTAGCCCCTTTCAATTGGTGAAACAAATCATCAATCCTTGGAAGAGGATACCTATTCTTGATGGTGACCCTATTAAGTTGCCGGTAGTCAATACACATTCTAAGAGACCCATCTTTCTTCTTCACAAACAACACCGGTGCACCTCAAGGTGATTCGCTAGGTGAAATGAAACCCTTCTCCAACAAGTCCCTCAATTGTTCCTCAATACACATTCTAAGAGCTTGAGAGAAGTCGTACTGGTCACGTGGAGGAGGAGGATCAAGTGGAGCTCCAATTCCTACATGGTGACATCATGTAGGCATAGAGTATGCATTAGTACGTTTGAATGTTCTAAGTATGTAGGATGCAAGGGAACAAGTGACAAGCACCGTAAGCAAAATGCATAACATAGGCAATGGGTAAGCATATAACGATATGGCATGTATGAATGATGCTTGAAATAAAACTATGCTTATATAAAATATAAAATATGTGCAATGAGACACCATTATTAGTGCATATACAAGGCCTACCACTCCCTTGCAGGGCGAATGAGGTATGAACCCCTCAAAGGGTTGAAGAGGTACAAACCCCCCAACATGGTTGATGAGGTACAAACCCTCTAACATGGTTGACGTAGTACAAAACTCCCAACATGGTTGATGGAGTACAAGCCCTCCAACGTGATTTTCAAGGTACAAACCCCTCGACATGGTTGCACAGGCCTACCACTTCCCGAGCTAGGCGATCGAGGTACAAAACCCTCAACAAGGTTATCTTGTTCTATAACCCCCCGAGTGAGGCTTGACCAATTCCCAATACTATAAAGATAATAACGTATACACACATTCCTTTCATCATCATATAGTCATTCAACTCATAAGACATGTATTGGACCTTCAATTCCTCAAGAAGTCATAATCCAAATACTTTAGCAAACACTTGGCGAGTGTGTAGTGCTAGTGTAAAACCATTCAATTCAAGAGTGAAGTCATGCTAGAAAATTCAATGTAAAAGAATCTATAGATACTTGGTAACACCCTCAAGCCATATACATCAAAACCTTTAATTAAATCTCACAATAGTTCTTAGATTCATAACCCAAAACATGCTAAAACAACCATTATTTCATGAAACCCAAACAAAATATGCAGTGAAATTCGTAATAGATAAGAGCCATATGTAAATCAACTTTAAATCATCCAATTTTAGGTAAAGGAGAGCTTGAATATCATAAGTGAAAGAAAACCACGAAAGAAACCCACATAGTTGGACTTTGGAGAATCCTTGAAGAAGATTGGAGATGGAGACTTGAAGTTTGATTGAGAACCTTAAGATTCGGATACGTTTTTGAGATTTAAGATTGGAGATGAAATATTGGCTAAGTGTTTGAGTGAGTATTTGATAATGTTTTGAATGATATGAGGGTGAAAGAAGGCTAAGTCTAGGCATTTTCATGCATGGGAATACTTAGTCCCAAGACCCAAAAGCGTTGGACCGAACTTGAAAAACTAGGAAAAATTTATATTGAGGCACACCCTTGGCACGTCGCTCCGGGGCCCAAAAACCTCACTGGAAATTATATTCTTGGAAAAATAAAAATCTGATTTGTTTTCTCTAATATCAGGGTTTGACCTATCTCTCACTCAATTTGATGCCCTGAACAAGACTATGAAGTCGGATTTAAAATATCACGTACGGAATTTGAGATATATAGAAATTACGATTTCCGGCACTTACAAGGTACATTTTCGGACACTTTTTGGGGTGGTTTCACTAGAGTTAGTTTGATGTGCTTGAAAATGATGGTAGTAAATTATTCTCTTTCTCTCATTAACCTCTTATTCCACTAATTTCTTATCTTCCTTATTTCTTGTGTTTCATTTACGCCCTCGGGAGTGGAGTGCTACTTTGGAACTCGTTTTGACCCAAAAAATTGGTCCAACAACTACAAGGATCATCAACATGCTCGCAGTCTCGTAAATTATAAGTCGCTATTCCTTGGCCTTCCCATCATCATTTGATTACATTTTTTTTGATATTAATTAATATTTTTTTATATGTATATATATATCTGAATGTTGATAAATTATATAACCTTTTGTTATTATTTGAAATTATTTTGTGGTTAGTATTATTTTGTAACAAATCTAGCGTAGATGTTTTACAAATCTAGCATAGATGTTGTACAAGTCTTGCTAATACTTTTATGATCATTGTTTAAAAGTTCTCCTTGAAATAGGCCAAAATTCATAAAAAAGTTACCCTTTTATTTAATTTTTTAGAAAAATATATTTCAAACTAATCAAAGGACTAAATAATCACCTTTAGGAATGAATTATTTATCATAATGAATGTTGGCATTATATTTTATAAAAGTAATATAATTATAGAATGAATCCCAATAATTAGGCCATTTGAGATTTTAAATGGATTTTCTTAAAATACGATGCAATGTTACCATTTGGGTCAATTTAAACTCTTTTAGTTGATTTTCTGAAAAAATAATGTATATTTGGTCTATCTTAGTTTTGTTTGATTAATTTCTTTATGAGGCATTATTATATCATTTTAAACTAGATATGACTCAGGTATTTTGTTTGTTTTTCTAATATTATATTTTAAAATTTTAGATTTTTCTTAAGAGGTTCAAAATATACAAGGTATGTAAATGTATACATCATATATAAGGTATATATTTTATTTTATTTTTCTCTATACTTGGTATATTATTTTACAAGTCATGTTATTATCCTTTTATGAATGCTATTTGCTTATATAAAATTTTACATCTTATCATACATTTTTACAACATATAGTTATTTTCATTTTATCACCATACATAGATAATACAATGAACCCGCGTATATTTTTCAACTACATTCATAAATACATTTGACTTCATTACAAGTATATATAATATGGATGGTTGAAATTGGGATCTTGATCTTTAAAAGTTTAAAATATGAATTTTGGCATTTTTGGAAGCTTAAGTTATTGAAAATATGAGTTTTTGTGTCATTTGAGTTTCGAGGATCGGATCAAGAATCTGTTGATTCCATTACTTTTGGAACTTTGAAACTGAACTACAAGTTGCAGAACTGAATTTGGAGTTAAAATGAGATTTTTAGGCCCAAAGTTGTGATTTTAGTTGTTTTCAGAACTAAAGTTTGACTTTATCAACATTTGAAGTTTGGAAGCTTGGATCAGAATTATGACAATTTCAATAGTTTTTGATGGTGAAACTAATGCTAAAGATGGTCTCATCATAATTTTTGGAGTTGTCGGGGGTAGTTTTGGTATTTTAAGTTTTAAACTAGTTTATTGACTCAAATCGGTAAATGTGGCGAGAAGGCCTTAAACCGAATTTCTAATGATTTTGTTGACTGTTTCTGGTATGGATACATATAAAATATGTGAAATTCTTACTTTGAATGAGTTTAGAATACCCATTTCAAGTTTTTGTTAAATATATGTATTGCTGGTGCAAGCTTCTAGTGTAGCCCCTTTTTTACTCTCTGCGTTCACAAAAGTGAACCTGGTTCCTCTTTGCGTTCATGCTGAGGCGTTCGTGTTCATTGAGGTGGACTTGGTTCTCCACTGGCATTTGCAAAGTGTATTTAATAGCTGGTCAGTTATAATAACCCGAGAGACACCATTTTTAACTCATTTTTCAACATTCAAAGCTTTGGGGCAATTTTGAAGAGAGATTTTCAAAGTAATATTTCAGGTAAGTGATTTTAACACTATTTTAGTTATTTCCCATAACTTTTATTTTGATTTTGCTTTGAATTTCATTATTTTCAATGGTGATTGCTACTTCAATGTGAACTCAATTTTAGTAGAATTTTTGCCCACAGACTGCATTTTTCTTTTTAGAACCTGATGTTTAAAGTCAAATTTCAGATTTGAAAACTTTGAATTTTAGTCTAATTTTTACCATTTTCCCTTAAGCCTAAACTATACTAATATGGGCATCAAAATGTACCTCATGATGTGTAGAATCCATTTCTGATAGTGCTTGACCGATCCGTAGATCATTTGGAAGCTTGAGTTGATTGAAAACTTGTTCATGTGCGATATCGACATTAAGGTAGGTTTGGCTAACCTTTTTTGGATTGGATTTAAGTTATTGAGCATGCTAATGTGATATTGTGAGATGTAGATTGAATTATAAGTCGATAACCTGATATAATTGAAATTGATGGAAATATGGTGTTGGTTATGCTGAGTATTGAGTAAATGACGATCCTATTGATAACCTGAGATAAAATCACGAGAATTAAGATAAATTTTGATATCATTATGATATTATGAGACTTGAGATGTTATGAATAGTATTATGATAATATGAGACATGTGAGACTATTTGGGGGTTTGAGGGATAAATTGAGGATATTTTGATGTATTAGAGTTTTATGATACTATCTTGGTGACTGGTGGAGTTCAACATCTTTGACAGTTGGATCCTAGATGATAGGGTGATGATAAGAGACTTGTTGATGGTTTGATGTTAGACCCCGTATTTCTTTAAATTAAGGATAACTATCCAATTGGGAAAATTTGTTGTGGATGTCATGTAATTTGAA